>JARHVA010000012.1:0-170000 GCA_037957365.1 Torreya grandis
CCTATGTATGATTGACAATATTCTATGTGTTTTAAATTATCAAGGACATTGGGAATTACTCACTTTAAAAAAAAGGGTTATGGGGCCTTTGTTTGTTAAGATGACTATATACTTAGTGTATATAATATACTCTAAGATGAATGATAATGGATGTCAACTTAGGAGCATAATGTATATAATGAATTATTTATGATGTATTATATTTGTATGTGTGAAATCAAAAAAATATATAAATGGTATAATTAATAGGATTGTTGATTGAGTAATAAATCGGAGAGGAATATACCATCCACACACACACACATATGTATATAAGTATTATTATCATAAAAGTATGTAAATGATGCTTGAATGTATTTTAGTGTTTATATAAAATCATTGAAATAATAAATTTAAGAGTTTAAATATCAAGCATTTATGGTGTTTTGGAATGGCTTTTGTTATGTGGAATATGAACAATTTATTAAGCCTGTGATATAGTGTTGATTCATGAAGAAATAAGATTATAAGTAACTTTGTGGTTTAAGTAACTCACAGTCTAGATAATCATTACCTGGGTGATATGTTATATTAAGGACTATTTTTAGACTCTATTTATTATTTGTGATAAAGTAGATGTTGGGATTCATTGCATATTCATTTGACAGACCAAATGAATGTATCAAATATTTGTGAACTTAACATGATTTATTATTTTTTAAAGTGAAATATTATGAATGAATTTATTTGTTATTATACTATTATGTATTTTTATCAAATCTCACATTAATGACCCTAACAAAGAAGTAGATGGATTCTACTAGCTTAAATAGTGCCATCAATGCAAGAGGAGGTGTAATTCGATTGAGTGGTGTGTATAAATTTGACATATCCTAGAGATCATTTTATTGTTGAAAACTTTAGCCAAATTAATGTTTGATTAAACATTATCATTTAATATGTTGATATAGTTTTCATATTTGTGTGATATCATGTTAGAATTGATTTATTTATGATACACATTATGTATTAGATATCTGCAACACAAGGGTTCTGATTTGTTACTCTAAATTATTGCATCATCATTATCTACCCATCCATGAAGGGAGGGACATCCCCTTGTTTAGGAGATAGTGCAGGGGATATATGGTCCATGGTTGGTGTGTAAAATTACTGGGATGATGCTCTCCCTCCTAGATGGAGTACTACAATTGGGACTGTACTTGAGATTATAGAGTGATACACGAGTCATGGAGACTCTGATCGTAGGAGATTTGTATCATGTTTTATCATTTGAGATATTATTATGTATTAATAAAAACTATAACATTTATGCATTATATTCCTATAGCAATGGATGTAATCTTGTATCAGTCTTGGATGAATTTTTATAAATTCATTTATGATTAGATGCAATATTTTTTATTCTTTCAATATTGTTCATGATTTCTATATCTATTCATGGTGATCCTTAGCTAAGTGGATTATCTATAAAATAAATGGTAATGAAATAAATATAGCTAGTCAAAGATAACTAGTTAGGTTTCTCATGGTGAAATATATTTGATGAATATGTGTAATTATTTAAAACAAAATTGCTATATTCTGACAAAACCTAATGGGGTTGTTACAGTTTCTAGGGATTATATATATATTTTTTTAAAATGACATGTATGATGATTTTGATCATGTAGATAAAGAGGTAATAATAGAATGGGGTAAGGCTATTGAATTTATTTTAATGGATTACAAAGTCTTACATAAGTTTTTAGTTAAATAGGAAACAATATTAGCTCTTCACAAGAGACTAGTCATCCATATTCATGAACTCTAATGAATTAAAAATGTTAAATCCACATACATCCAATAAAATATTAAATAATAAATATGGAAATAGGATAAAAAGGATTAAAAATTAGGAATTTAATTTTTTAGATGATGCTTATGATGAAAATCTTTTGTTTGCATTGTCATATGTGGCTAGTAAACCTAGAAGTTTTGCAGAAGCTAGTCAAAAGAAAGAGTGGGTTGATACTACGTAATTTGAGATGGATTAAATTAATATGAATGATAAATTTTATATTTTTCAACCTAAATATGATAAATATTCCATTTAAATCAAGTGGGTCTATAATACCAAAGTCAAGAGTGATAGTACTATTGACAACTAAAAGCTAGATTAGTTATAAGATGATTTGCACAAACAGAAGGGGTTGACTATGAGGAAACCTATGCACATGTGGAAATAAAGATATTATAAGACTAATTATTGTTATATATACTTATAAATGATGAAAAATCCATAAAATGTGTGTCAAAATTGAATAAAAAATGGAATGATTGAAGAAGAAGTATATGTGGGGCAACCACAAGGTTTTGAGGTAAAGGGTAAATAATTTTGGGTATATAAGTTTAAGAAGGATATTTATGGGATGAAGAAATATCCAAGATATTTGTAGTCAATAATTTATATCTGATTATTGGACAAACATTTTATAATAATTAAAATGAACCAACTCTTTATATACAAGCATTGGCTACTAATGTTTTATATGTTTGTCTCTATGTAGACAACTTGATACTTACACAAAGTTATATAGATATGTTGAATAGCTTCAAAGAAGCTAAGAAATAAAAATTTGATATGCATGATCTTGGAATTATGAAGTAATTTATTTACATGGAATTCTATCAAAATAAAGAAGAATTATTCAATTGTCAAGCAAAATATATTTAAGACATGTTAAATAAGTACAATCTTCAAGATTATAAGCATGTGGACAATCTAATTGAAAATGGAGAAAATATAATGAGAGAGGATGGAAGTAATTAAATTTATGAGAATATTTTTAAAATCATAGTGGGAGGTTTTGTGTATCTCACTATGACAAGACCTGATATCAGTTATGGAGTTTCACTAGTTTCTAGATTTATGAGCAAACCATCACTCAAATATTTATTAGCAGTAAAGAAAAAATTAATAGACATAAAAATTATTATAATAATAGTATTAATTTTAGAATATATATTTAATTATGTCTAATTAGATACATATATTTTTATTTGGGAGGATTTCTTGATGATAGAAAATTAACTTTAGGTTATAGCTTCACACTAGGAAGTGGGTTAGTTTCAAGGTCTTAAAATATACAAGTTATAGTTGCATTATAATCTATTGAAGCTAAATATAAAAACCTTACATTATATTGAACATGATAATTTTTTTGATCAATTTCAAGTTTTACAAGTCCTCTTCCTGATACCATATTAGTTAAATAAGAAACATAATGGTCTGGCTTGATGGTATGACCATCAAGGTATTTAACCAACAAAAAATAAACCAAACCATACATACCCAAAGTATATATATTTATATAAATTGTATTAAATTATGTATCTCTTATCAGTATTGAATAATTAAAAACTAATTCACATAAAAAGACTGAATGACAAAAGGCCCATACATAGAGTACCAGTAACTAGTTGATTACAATGATTTCATCCTCACCCCACAAAACTCCAACCACTTCTTACTTATACAATTGAACTATCCCTAATGAATTATAAATATGAACTACCTACCCAATTTGACACACAAAAACCTCCTGAACAACACTCACCTGTGTTCTCACACTCACCTGTGTTCTCACTTCTAGTGGATCCTCCAAATGGGTTGACTTCTGTAAACTCTGCCTCTTCTTACCTACCCCCTTATCCTTGGTTATGATATTTTTTTATTTAAACCATGGTAAAGCATGAAAATGGACATAAATAAAGCCTCATGCTAGCCATTTAATGGAATGCAATCTACTAGGAGACCTCCTTACTACTCATCATTCATCCAGTTGAGTAATATGAGATAAAAAATCTTGTAAATTATGCATGGATACACCCTTGGATTCACCCTCCCCACCATCACCTAAACACACATTCTTCACATCTTAAGAAAATTTAAGAGGGAACCAAGTATAGCCTCCAAGATTCTAAAAAAGGACAAGGGCATAAAAACTAGGCCATAATTCCTAGTGAATGGTAGCTCTAAGTAAGGGCCCACTTATAAACTATATAGGGAAGATAAAAAATCAGCCCTATATTTAGGCCAAATGAAAAATTTAACCAAATCCTTAACATGGTCCTTATCTGCCACCACCATGCATAAATTACTTGTGAATAGGTCTACCATGTTTGAGTGTACCTTAATGTGCCTCCTCCCCTTCAACAACTTTGCCCCTAAAATCTTCTCAATCGCATCTAAAAATTCCAAAGACAACACCTAGAAAACATTCATTAAGCATGTCCTAGACACCCCTCTAGAAAATCCCATTTCTCTAGTTTTATCACCAATGAAATGCAATGGCTAGACCACATATTCCACCACTTCTGACTCCATCCTTCCAAAAAAAGAGAGCCAAATGCCAAAACAAATATTGTCAAAACTCTAAGGGCACATTTTGATAAAATCTTCCTCCTAGAGCTTGCACATGAGAATTATAGCTGAGATGACTCTTAAATTATTTTAGATATGCTCAACTTAAGCCATCAATTTTTTTTTGTGATAACAATAGAACAATAAAATTATCCAATAATCTCATTTTCCATGCTAGAACCAAAGATATTAAAGTTAAAACATCATTATTTTAGAGACTTGGCCAATGATAAATATTTTTTCATTGAGTATGTGAGGAGTAAATATCATTTTTTTGATATTTCACCAAGGGATTAATAAATAAGATTCATGGAAGACTTAATGAGATGATAAACATTTCAACTCTTTGCATTAAAAGGGGGAATGATGAGTATGATGCCAATATGGGCACTTTATATTTAATGTTAGTTTTATTTCATTTGGTATTTTATTATTTTATGAAGGTTATTTAAGCTATTTATGTCCTAGATTAATTATTTGGTCATTTTTGGACACTTTCTAAAAACTTCTTTAAAAATAGCTAAAACTTCTAATTAGAGTGCAGTTCACTGAATGTGTACTTAATTGAGTTCAAACATCTATCCATTCATCATAAAGAGATGGGGTGTAATTTTTAAAGTTTAATTAATTTAAAGCAGTGTTATTTTAACAAATCTGTTATTTTATATGGATTAGGGGCACCTAGCTTGACTAGGTTGCATGAGTTGCTTACTTGCTAAGAAAGGCTTCTTGTATGTTGACATTGTCTTGTCAATAAGTCAACCTTATTTTATTGAGTCTAATTTCAGTTATCTTAGAGTATATTTTTAGTTTAATTAGTGGTTAATTAAAGGTATTAATTTAGTTTTCAATTTATGTTTTTTTAGACATAACTTATCATGTGAGTTATCTTATAATAGGCTTGTTTTAACTTTAATTATTAATAAAGAATTATGCAGAAATAAGTGTGGCACAATAATTATTATTGGGAATTATATTTTCATGTGTTTAACTCTAATTTTAATTTTAGGGGTTAAAAAAAGAAAACCAATAAACATATGTATTCCAGTTTGAAGTTATTCAGTGCAATTTTTGTCAACAATCACACTTACAACACTACTAAATTAACAACTAGTAATTCTGAGATAGATTGGTTGATATATAGCATAAATTTTAGAGTAAATAAAATATTATTTTCAATTCCTCCATATATTAAAAAACTTAAACTAATATATAACAATTTATTATATCTTGTCTACAACTACAATCAGATGGTAAGTTCTGTAATTGACCTAATTATTCCAAAAGCCTACAAAAGTTAGTTAAGTAAGAAAATACTAGGGATCCTTATGATACAATAATCAAATCTAGGATTAATAAATAGATAATTAAATTTTGAAATAAATTCAAGAATATTTTTAAATATAAATACAAAATTTTCCTACTCATCATTAAGGACCTAAACATGTAAAGTCACACAAAATCATGGTGCAAACAAGGCTTGTACTAATTTTGGGTGTCTACAAATCCCCCCTGATTTAGTCTAAAATTTTAGTGGAGCTAAAAAAATTAATTTAAAGGGAAAAATAAAATTCAAGATTGTGTTGGTAATTATGAACTTGCATCTTTTGTTTCCCCACCATTCCATAGTCTTCATGTGTTCTTGAAAAATATGATCTATGTAATCATATATATGGTTATTCAAAATAAAAAATATAGTCATAATAAAAAATATAAACATATATTCAAATAAAAACTACACCCGTGTGTATGTGATATTTTTCCTCTCATGGAGTATGCCCATGTTATGAAGAGTTGAGATTCCATTAATCAATAGTTGAAATGATCAAAGGAGAAGGATTCTCTTAGTCTTATTCTTTTATTATCCAAGGAAATGGACAATATTTCTAGTGGATTTGGGAAGTAATGTGTAAATACTTAAGCACCATTGATATCACCCATATCACTTGTTTGATTAATTTTTTTAGAGATTAAAAAGAGGAGTCACTTATTATACTCACAAAGTATTGTTAATGTCCTTGAGTGTCATTGAACCTCAACCAAACTAATTCATATAACTAATGTTTCACTAATATTTTGAATACAAGATGGTAACATAAGACACACATATTATGATCATTAAAAGTAATTCTAATTTCATTAAGTGTCATTGAACATTAAATGCATCACCTTAATAAACATTAATTAACCATTGTAGATAGACTTATAGATTTGAGGTTACACACTTGTAGGTATCATCGAATATATTTGAAAATAAAATATTATAATAGTGGTCATGTGTCAATATGATAAACTAAAAATGTGCATGACCTATGAATTGGTGCTAACTACAAATTGTCATTGTGTGCATGAATAAGTATAATGCCCCATGAATCAATGTTAATTGTAAACTATTGCAGTGTGTATGATCAAGTATCATTCCAAATGAATAGGTGCCAAATGATATAGAATGTTATGCATATATATTCCAAATATGAGAACATGTATATCAGATGTCTCTATATATGAAAAACCCATAATTTTTATTATTGTGAAACTATGTAAATGTGCATTTCATATGAACCCAAGTGCATATGAATCTATAAATTGAAACTCAAATATTTATAAAAGGAGTAAATTTGTATGGAATATTACCCAAAAGTGTGTACCAATGTCTAAATATTTTCCCATATATATACCAAGTTAATATTTGAATCAATCTAAAATCTTTGAATATTGTGATTTGTGTGACATATGCCTCAATATTTATAAAAATTATGTCATAGTATAACCTAATTTGAAACACTAAATCAATTCAAAAATAACGGGAATAAAATATAACTCAAAAAACTAATTATATCTATAAAAACTATAATAGTTTAATGCAACTCACTTAATAATCAAATCTTGAGATTATACATAGATTTAAAGGACAAGTAGACACATTTACATATTTCAAAGTAGAGAGGGAATATTTGAAGAGATATAACCATCATTCATGAAAAAATAATTTGAAGGTACTAAATTGATGGTAATAATACCAATTAGGTGCCCACAAAGTTTTAGGTCTTGACCCAAGTGATATTCAATCTAGTTTTCCATCGTTCCTATTACTTGGCTATAGTCTCAATCCTCCATGGAGCAGTCAATTAATATGTTTTATTATGGTAGAGTTTCAAGTAAATTTTAGTGCTCTACATTCACATTTATACTCAATTGTTATAAAATATGATTTGAATTATTAAATCAATTTATATCTTATCGAGGTTTATCATTCATATAAAATAGGTTAAAACATATTGATGAACCCATATATTATTTGGGCATTTCCAAATCTTAGTTTTCCATTAGGGTTTCATCCTTCTAATCAAGGTTTTAGATTTTTTTATCTTTGGGATTTAGTTCTAATTTAATATTTCACCATACAAAATACACTAAATATTTTCATCTTTGGCCCTAGACTTGTGTACACTTGCATGATTCATCCTATGCCATTCAATAAGGTTAGTTCCCTTGTCCCTCTAAGGAAGATCACTAGATTAAATGATGCACATATAGACCATACAAATATTTCTTTGGATTCATCTAATATTAATAAAATAAATGAAATTAATGTTCATTTATTCTTTTTCTTATTTTGATGATGTAATTATGAAGGAATATTTATAACCATATGATTATGTTTAAAAGCTTAACATAGAACATGTTAATCAAGATAATCATGAATATCAAGATGTAATAATTCATAATGAATTTAATCGACTATATTTTAACCATGTTAATTCCTTTTCCAATTTTATAAATTTAATTAGTAGAAATCCTCAATATTTGGATAAGATTTTAAACTTAATCTTTACATCTAAGTTTGCACACAGTGATAAAATTTACACATTTAAGGCATAAAAACAAGAGTCCTTTGCCATTTTAAATCAACCTTTTGAAGGAATCAATCATACCAAAATTTTATAGACCACTACTATAGCTACTATTATTATGTTTACACCTTCATTTACATGTTTGTTGCCCACCCAAGGTGTGGGGGAAACACAAGGTTTCTCTTAAATTTACATGTCTAGTCGTTAATAGTCAAATTATGCCAATACTAAGATAATTAAACATATTAAGTCATAAAACTCACCTAAAACATGTTACCTAACACAAATGTTTTCAAATATGCAAAATAAGGTGTTCCAATTAGAGCAAGGCATTTATAGAGCTTTTCATTAGATAGATTCACATGTTTTGCTTCAGAATGCATTAGATTGAGAGATTGTAATCTATCCTTACCTATCATTTTTGATATATTAATATTCCATTATATGATGGTAA
Source organism: Torreya grandis (assembly GCA_037957365.1). Lineage (NCBI taxonomy): Eukaryota > Viridiplantae > Streptophyta > Pinopsida > Cupressales > Taxaceae > Torreya > Torreya grandis. Next base: position 8,714 of record JARHVA010000012.1, read on the forward strand.
AAGTGATCCAAAGTAACTCCTTTAATCCTTTCATGAAGTATGCTTGGATTATGCATCCAATGATAGATTATTGACCAAGTTATTCCTAAGAAGACTCAAATAGTACACTTTGAAATGGTTCTATGATATTCCTCTCAAATAAGTTAGAGAATTCAACCCTTTTGAAGATTAGTTTTTATTGAACTTATCTATCAACATTGATGATTAATTATCTTAGGTAAAAATTTCCAAATTAAAGCAAGGAGCCAATTAGACAATAAGTGAATATGTAATTCGGTATAAGACCATGATAACTAAGACAACCATCCTATAGTTGACAATACATTAAAATACATCTTGAAGAAAATTTTTCTTGGTTCACTCCATGAGTATATATTATTTAATAAATTCAAGTCTTTTGATGAGTTATGCCCTATAGTGATAAATTGAGAAGTCAAGCTCATAGATTTTAAAAATTTGAAATATTCAACTCATGTTACAACTGCTTCAACAAAAAGGTTTCAAAGAAAAACAAGATAAAAGTTTAATCTAATGATTACAAGAATCAAGCAAAGATAATGGTAATGCACTATAACAACCTACAAATCAACTCTCTTATTCGCTTCTCAAAAGAGCTATTTTTTCATGATTAACTCAACCTCTTCACATAATATTAAATTATTTACTCGAGTGCAACGTCATATCTCTCCATCCAAAACAAGAGGTTGGTATGAGAAATAATAAACCTAAAGGATATGATACTAATACATACTATGATTATCATCAAAATTCAAGTAATTCCACAAATACATGATTTTAACCAAGACACAAGATACAAGATATTATTGATGAAAAATTATTAAAATTAACACACCTACAAAGGATTATATACAACAACTAAATTTAAATTCAAAATTCAAAATATTAAATGATATATTTACCAAGGCAAAAAATACTAAAGTTAATTTTTATGTACATTACACATATAGTGCACATCCACCTCCCATGACATATGACCATCCATTAGATGATTTTATTGGCACACTTACAAGAAAACTAGCATAGTGACCTATGATTAAATTTGATTATAGGGGATTTTAAAGGATGATTCATATTTCCATGCACTACTCATATGGGCTTATATTATTATACACCTTTTACACATTGTAATGGTCGATAACGGTTCAAGATTTTTTTCTATGATGACACTTATAGATTCTCATGGATACATAAAAAAATATTTTCAAGATACATCAAGTGTAGTTAAGGTATTTAATGGATGGATAAAAGACACTCTTAGGTGCATTGTGCTACTTTGTTATGTGGGCTCTACAATAGTAGATACTTTATTCCTAGTTTTACCAAGTAATAAAATATTTTACATGTTATTAAGATGCCATTGGATATAAAATATATACGCAGTACCATATTTTATTGCATTGAATTTTAAATTATATACACTAAAACAAGTCAAATTTTTAAGAAATTGATGTGAGTACCCTATTTAGCCATTAGTATATCCCCCTCCACCCCCACCACCACCTTAGTTGGTTGTTACACCTATGAAAGATAATTATATAAAGACAATTGTTACACATATTAATGATATATATATATATATATATATGTATGGTTTATACACATATTCAAGATCATTATAAAGATACAATTGTTACACCTATTGAAGATATTTACATACACTTATTTTAGAGGAGAGTAGATGACTCTCCCAAATATCTAGTTCTTCAATACCCATTATCTTAGAGAGTTATGTAGAAATCATAAAGGAATTTGTATACTATAACACACATCGATCTAATTTCATGGATAGTTTAGTATGTCCCATAGTGAACATAGGAACCAATAAATTATCCTACTATATAGAAAATTATAAAAAAATGTCCTGGGCTTTCTAGAGTTACCCATAATACACATGATCTTATTAGTGATGATGATTATTAAATTAAACACTTGATTCCTTCTCAAAATATGATATACCTACCTTTGGAAATTTTTTCTTAGGAAAGTTGATCCTTGCACTTTACAATATAGGAATTTCATGATCTTTATGGTATAATTGATTAACACCATTTATACTTGAAAATAAATATAACTTAGAAATACGAAAAAATAAAATAATTCAAAACATATAAAAACATTCAAAATATTCAAAATTAAAAAATTGGGAACCAAGCATGGCATTCTTGATATATATATATATATATATATATATATATATATATATATATATATATATATATATATATATATATATATATATATATATATCATCTTTTTGTAGATGGCATAATATTTTTCATACACACATGTTTCATAGTGTATGAGTTCAACACAAGATATACTGATCAATGTTGGGAACATCTTATTCCATAGGTCACTTTATCACATGTTATATCTGTATATGACCCTTTACCATGTTGAGTTAAATATATTTCTTGCACATGTCTTGATAGGTACTCAGATCTTACACAACACTACATGGATATGCTACTTTACTATGTTATGATATTTACATACATTGATGATGTAAACTAATTTTCACTTGTTATAGGATTTATTTTTGTTTTTACTCTTCAAACATGCTACTCATTACTTGAATACAACCATTTGGATTGTTGGTTGTGACATTTTTATGTCCCATGATTTAGCCCTTGGGATTGTTTGCTGTGACATTTTCATGTCTCTTTATTGTGATCAATGGCCTTATGTTTGTGGAATATTCATGCCATTTTTATGTGTAACTTGGAATATTTTGTTGTGATTTTTTCATGTCTCTTATTTATAGCATTTTAGTCTTACTTTATTGTGAGATATTCATGTCCCTTATATGTGTCCAATTGGATTTATGTGTGACATTGAGGGATTTTATGTGTGTCTTTATTGTGTGTGTTATAGCTATAACATTTTCTAATAATCAAGTTGAGATTGTTTAAATTCTTTAGTTTTCTAAGTTTTCAAGTGTCAACATCAAGATCATGCAACTCCCCTTTGTATCTGGTGTCATGATTCACATCATGCACCTGTCTTACTTCATAGTCTTATTCAATAAATTTATTAGTAAAAATTACTAATGAGTATCTAATTTATAAATATACCTTGAAATGACACTTACATGATTTGAATTCCATACATTTCATACATGATTTGATGACATATACATTGATATGATGAATATTTTCCACATGTTGACATGATTCTACATGATTACATCTTCATACATACATGATTCTATTAAAATTTTATTTTAAGATGTGTGATTTTCAGGCCGTATACCTCACCTTAAAAGGGAAGCATATTAGTGGGGATGGTTATAGATAATTAATCTCCCATGAGAAGAATATTTATGTTTAGGGACAAAATATAGGATTTAAAAATTTAAAAATGTTTAATTTAACATTTTGATTTAGATATGGGACATATATTTTTAGATTATGGGGGTATACTCCATGCATATGAACTTAATTTATAGATTAATTTACACTTAGATGCATATGTATACAATTTTAAAGGAACAATAATTATAAATTTTCACATACAAATACAATTGAGATACATGTTATTGGATTTGGCATACAGATTTATAACATTCTAAATTAGTTGGGTTCATTTCCATTGGCATGATGATTATTCATGCAATTATATATTATTACAAATATAATTTGGATTGATTCATTATGAATGAAGTGGGTTCATTCACATGCAAACTATTATCTATTTTTCAAACATTTTTGATGTTACCTAGAATTGAGAACCTTGAATCTATAATATTTATGGTACTAATTAATTCATGTTTAAATGCAAAATGTGATTGAGGTCCAATTCACTTAATCACCTAGTCATTACACCATGAGCCTCATATGTAGCTCTTAGATTTCATCTTAAGGTTCAAAATTAGTATAATATTAGTTATTTGAGTTAGATTTGTTGAGGTTTAATGACATTTAATGACCTTGACACTACTCCCTACTCATGAGGGTTGAGGAATTTATATTCCCAACCCATGGGATTGAATCAGTTGTAAAAAATTAAGAATTTATCATTCATAAGTCTCCAAATGGTTCAAAAATAAGAACTGCTCTCCTATTCTTAAATAAAGAAGCACCATATTGAACAAGATGGAGGGAAACATGGTTTCACTCATATATATGTGTATTCCTTGTTTACTCTTAAATTTTCAAATTTAAATTATAGTTTATATTTTATTTTTTTATTTTTATGGAAATTTAATGCTACATGTTCATTAAAATTTTTATTGGAGTATTCTTCACATCAAAGCATATTGTAAAGACAAAGTGTGTTTTACTCATTCATGTATATCATTATTCTTTTACTCTCATATGTGTATTAAATTTAAATACTAGAATAAAAGGGAAGGGAATTTTTATATTCTTAGACACTTGGAAATGCTATTTGGACCTACCCTCATACTCTATGACTTGTGCACACACATATGACTCTTAATTTCCATTATTTCACATCCACATGTTATCTATGGGTCCAATCCTTTTAATTTTATCTCAATAACCTACATGAATTACCCCTAAATGTGTCAAACTAGTCAATTATCATACTTATACATATCTAGATAGTTAAATGAGTATTATTATGATCTCAAAAGTATCCTCATATTAAAAACATACTGTTGACCAAATTTTGGCCCTTTAAGCCAAAATTGGGCACCCCTTTTTACAAAAAACATTTGAGTCTATACCTTTGTCCAAGTCCGGTATGTAGGTTTCATTTAGAAGAAGTGTTCTTATACAAAGCTCGAAGTCTTTTTCATAAAAAACCCAAGTGTTTTACTTTTGAAATATTTGTTCTTTAGTCTTTTGGCTAAGTCCTTTGCAATGAATTCTTTTGTGTTTTTATTCCAATCCTTTGCAAAATTCTTTTAGAATTTTTATCTGAGGTTTTTTTCCCTAAGTGTATTTATTTCAAACTTTTCATTCGGTGAAATTATTTTTGGAAAATTGTTCGAAGGAGAATTTTCAAATACAAAGTCTAATTCCTTTGGGAAAATTATCGAGACAACTTTTCTGAAGGACTTTTTCAAGCTAAAGGACACATTTTTTCTAAAGGGCACTTTGGCTCAGTTCAAAGTTCCTAAAGGTTATTTTTTCCTTCCGAAAGGTCACTTGTAAGAAGTCAAAGGGTACTTTCATTTTTGTGGAGGGCACTTAGTGGAAAATCCAGAAGCATTCTTTTGGAAAAATTATTTGAGATAATTTTTTTGAAGGGTATGTTTCATTTTTATGAAGGGACACTTTCAATTATCCAAAGGACTTTTTCAAGATAAAAGATCACTTGCAATTTTTTTGAAGGAATTGTTTCAGACATTTTATCTAAAATAACTTTCCCAAAGGGTATCTTTTTCATAAGAAATGGTCCACTTGAACTTTCCTGAAGGGTATGTGACAACTCTTTCGAAAGGCATTTCAACTTCTCTGAAGGGACATTTTCAAAATTTTGAAAGATTGTTTTGTGGAAAGGTGGACCATTTCAAAAAATCTAAAGGGTATATTTTCCTTTTGAAAGATCATTTTAAACAACTGAAAGACACTTTCAACTCTTCTAAAAGGTCACTTGCAAGAAACCTAAGGGTATGTTTCCTTTCAAAAAGGGTTTCTTTTACTTTTCTGAAGGGTCATTTCAAAGAATCAAAAAGGGCCAAATATAAAGTTCAAAGGAATTCTTTTAGAGAAATTGTTTGAAGAATTCTTTCAATTTTTTTGAAAAGGTGCCAAAATCCATTTCTTTCAGACATTTTGTTCAGAAAAACTGTTTAAGGCATGAAGGACGAAGAAAAAAGCTGAAGGAAAATAAAAAAAGAGACAAAATACTCTAACAAATTCTTTTGGGAAAGTAGCAAGACAAGAAGTTTGAAGAAATAAAAGTCCAAATAAAATGCCCAAAGGAGTGACAACCCACAAAATGTTAATTTTAGACTATAGAAATTAGCCATTGGAGTTTAAAATAAAGGCTTGATTGGAACCAAAAGGCAAAGACAAAGGTGAAAATTGGAAAGATCTTGAGTATCTAGTGCATAATAGGAATAAATAGGTAGGTTTATGGTTCAAGTTGTTGCACCATTACACAGCTTGATGAGCCAATAAAAAGCAGCTAGCATTGAAATAGAATTTTAATAGATGAAATCAACTATAGAAAAATGTAGTTTAAAATATCTTGGTTCTATTGATGTAACCATGGGAAAAGCATCTTATAGAATGTAATGTAATTATTTCTTTTCTTGGGGTGACACATGTCCAAGTGACCCTTGAACTCCCTTGGCTCGACCTCTCTCTCAAAGGCTATATATATGCATTCTCTTGGTTTATTTTGGGGCCTCTACTGGTTATTGGGAAACCTTTGGATAGATTTTTAATTTTAGAACTCTTGAAGAAATATACAAGTGATTTTTCCATTCACACATTGTATTATTGAGTATAGGTTTGAATCTTGTTGATAATGACTAGTGAAAAGTTACTTTTTTAGCATGTCAATCCATGGTCACTTACCAATGTGAAAAAGGGATATTTTTGTAAGTCTCTATTAGTATTATTTACTAAGTGTATAAGAGTATTATAAGTGGTATATGTTTATTCTATTTGTGGAATCATTCGTCACCCTCCTAAGTGTCAAATACCTTCTTGAATCTAACTAATGAAATACTGATACAATAATGTCTTTTTGTTATGAATTTGTGTGAAACATCTTTGTTTACCTTTAAGTAGTGGATTTTCAATCAAATATGAGGATAATACATATTGTTTCATCACCATTTTATTTCCTTAGCTATTTTTCTTAACCCTTTTCATATATAGTTGATATATTAGAGAGAGCTTTAAAGGTGCATCAAGGGGAGCTAGCCCTTAATATAGAGATTCATCTCAATGAAATTGTCACCCATAGCAAGAGAGATGATTAAATTTTACCTCTTGGATGAGGATAACTGAGCATCTCTTCAAGGGCAAAATCCAAACGTCAACACACACCATTTAATGATATTGTCTGAGTTTGATGGTTCATCCCATGCTAAACAATGCTCGCACTTCAAATTCAAACAACTCCTATGGGTCAGCCCATATATATAATAAATTAGTGGCATGGGAAATTACCCACATATTTTCATATAACTAAAAAATAATTCCAAGCTTATTGATCATCTAACACTTATCTGACATACATCTATATACTACTACAAATTGAAAGGGACTACCCTATTCTTCCCAATTTATCAATTGATAACAATGACTAAGATTTAAACAATTCTAAAACACCTTAAATACAAGCCAAAGTTTAAATTTTCCAAGTGTTTAAAGATATATCATATGTTTCATACATTCAAGGAATACTAATTGCACACATACAACTAACATGGAGAACTATGTATGCAGTTTGACACCCCTCTTCATAGTATTTGGGATGTAGTAAATACTCAATCATTTAAAGGATATTGTTTTGGATAAATTAAATTGACCTTCCTTCCCCATTTTAGGCATAATTCTATAATTGAAATTGGACCTAGGGATTACAAATAGATATGAGATATAAGTAGGTGCACATTCCTATATCAAGTTAAATAATCAAAATATGTTGACACATAATTTTTAGGCATGGAACACAACATCTGATGGTACCAAATTAAGGATAACCATGCCATATAGTTGATCATAAAGGTTTAAATCTTAAATTAAAGTGACATATAGTATAATTTTCCATCCTTTCGACCACCTACCTATCATCTCAATCCTCCATGTATCATTATATCGATAATTATCTTATTATTTTTTTATACTTTCCATATTTAGTATGTTATAGTCTCAAATCAATTTCAATCCTTTATGTTTATGTTTGTCCTTAATTTTCATACATTATAATCTAAATTACTACATTAGTTTTTATCTTATAATGTAGTTAAAAATCAAATTTAGAGGAGATTAGTTAACTTTATGAGATACCCAATTATTTAGTACCCATCATCTCAAAGAGTCACACGATACTCACAAAGGTCTTTTTATACTATAACATGAACCAAGCTAATTCTCTGGATAATTAAGTGTGTTAGATAATAAACATAAGCACTGCCAGATTATCTTAATATACATTAGACTACATAAATACTTTGAACTATTAGATTTACAAATTGCTACATTATAACACCTGATTCCTTCTCATATTTTGATACACCTAACTTTAACACCTTTTTCTCACAAAATGTGACCCTTTCACTATAATATACAATCACTTTCCATGACCTTGATGTGATAATAGGTTAACACATTTTATACTTGTAAATTAATATAATTAAAAACTACAACCCAAAAAATAAATAATTCAAAATATATAAAAACATCAAAATATTAAAATATAGAAAATTAAGACCTAAACACGAGATGATTTGTATTTACATTATTTTCACATGTTATTTATCACATGTTTGGAAGATGGCATATTATTTTTCGTACACACATGCATTGCATGATATATGAGTATGATGAGGGATAGATTGACCATACATGGATGCATATATGTTGGAATTTCCTATCACCAAAGACCATACCAATAATGGGAGCATCTTATTCCATAGGTCACATTATCACATTTTATATATTTATATGACTTTTTATGATGTTGAGCTAAATATATTTCTTACACATCTTACTAGTCACTCATATCTTACAAATTTTTACATGGATATGCTACTTTTAATATGTTGTGATATGTACATACAATGATAGTGTAGACTCATGTGACTTTTTATATGCTTCATTAATGTTATTTATATTTCAGGATAGGATAATCATTTAATTTCTATTGTGTGTGACCCTTGGCCATGTGTGTAAAATTTATTTATCCTTTTTTTGAGAATATTCATGTCCCTTGTTTGTGGCCCCTACCCTTCTTTATTAAAACATTTCATGTCCCTTACTTTTGGCCCTTGGATTTGTTTGATACAATATTTCATGTCCCTTTTATGTGGTCCTTAGCCTCTTATGTGACAGTGAGTTATATTATGTGTGTTTTTATTGTGTGTGTTATGTCCATAATATTATTTTATCAACTTGTTGATATTAATGATATCAAGCATCTTTTTGAGATTATATAGTTTTCATGTGTTATGATACATATCATACATCTCCCCATTATGTGTGGTGTCATGATTCACATCAGACACCTCTCTTACTACTTAGTCTTATTCAATACATTTATAAGTGATGGTTACTACTGAATGTCTAATTTATACATTGATCTTAACATGACACTTATATTCCATGCATTACATATGTTTCATACATGATTTTATAATATACATTACTATGATGACATATTTTACATATGTTGACATGATTCTACATGATTACTTATTTATACATACATGATATAATTAACTCTTTATTTTTAGATGAGTGACTTGCATGCTACATACCTCACGTAAAAATGGGAGAATATTAGTGGGATTGTAAAAAATAATTAATATTCCATGAGAATAATTTTCAAAATTTTGGATAAAATACACGATTTAGAGATTTTAGTGTAACTCATATAGCAGCTTGATTAAAATATGAGGAATATATTTATAAATTATAGTGGAAAATTCCATGCATATACACTTAATTTATAGATTCATTATTTATAGAGTACATATTAAAAAAATACTTATAATCATATGCAATGGATATGTACACAACTTTAAGAGAACAAAAAATTATAGATTTTCACATACAAACATATTTGAGATACACATTCTCAAATTTTGCATATAGATGCATAATATTTTATATCAGTTCACACCAATTTTGAAGGGCATACACATTATTCATGCACTTATCAACTATTAAATATATCAATTGGCACTGATTTATGAGGAATGATGTGGATTCATGCAAGTTCACACTATTTAATGTTTTGTAAACATATTCCAAGGTACCTAGAAGTGAGCAAAATTGAATATATAAGTCCATATGTACTAGTTAATTCATGTTTAAATGTGTAAATTTATTGAGGTTTATCACTCTCAATGGATTAGGAATTAATATATGATTTCAATATATTGCTACAACCTTTCATCTTGAGGTTCAAGAACATTACAAGATTAGTTATTTCAGTTAGTGTAGTTGAGGTTTAGTGACACTTAATGGCCTTGATCACCCCATATTCATAAGGGTCATGGAATTTATCTTCACTACCAATAATATTGCATTAGATACACAAAATTTGGACTTGGTCACCCCAAAATTTAAAAATTCTTTAGGAATAATAACCACTCTCCAATGCTTCAATAAGGAAGCATCATCTCAAAAAGTTTATAAGGAAACATGATTTCACCCACATACAAGTTTACTCATTTCCTGCTCTTAAATTTTGAAATTTTAAATATAGTTTAGATTTAAAATTTCATTTTATGGACATTTAATACTAAATTAACATTATAGGTTTTTTGGACCAGACTACACATTCTAAATATCTCCCAAATATTTTTTTGCACATAATCAAGTATACATTTATCCTTTACTCAAGTATTTGTACTGTATTAAATATTAGAATAAAATTAGGGCATTTTTAGATACTAAAATTAGGGTTTTAAAACTTAAAAACATCAATTTTTACATACCTTCACCCTACATGACTTATATGTACATTTATGAATTAATTTTCTATTCTTGCACATCCACCTAATATGTAGGAGTCCAATATTTATAAGCTATTGATCATCAAATATAATGATTCCATCAATTTTTGCCAAACCAATAAATTATTATACTTAAATATATTTAAATCATCAAATAAATATTCATGTCTTATAGATAGAAATGTAAGACTCAGATGACTTCATCTAGACAATACCATCCAAACCTAATGGTTTATTGCTTCACCTCGTAATGATCACATCTCAAAATTAAATCATTCCTTTGGGTTGGCACTTCCACCTATAATTTTGATGGGGTGATAAATTACCCAAATATACTCATATAAATACAAAAGAATTATAAGTTTATTAAGAATCGAATACTTAATTGGCATATATATACAATACTACACATTCAAAGGGAGTCCATATTATTCTCAATTTATCAATTAGTCACAAGGATCAAGTCTTATACAAATCTAAAACACCTCAAATCTAAGCAAAAATTTCCATTTTACAAGTTTTGAAATAAAGATAATAAGTTACATACATTAAATGATCACTAATTACACATATACTTGTAATAATAATAATAATAATAATAATAATAATAATAATTCCCTCTTTAGGGTATTGGATATATAGGTAGTGCTCAACCATTTAGTGAGGAGTGGTTGACATTAACTCAACCAACCTATATTTCCATTTTGTAAGGATAATTATATCATTGTAAGTGGACCTAGGGTTTCAAGTGAAGGAGGTCAATTTCTATGATTCAAACACATAATTAGACCTCAGGATCATACATAGAGCTGAAATACAAGCATGCACACTTTCTTGTATAAAAATAGATAAGTAAATTTTTAAAGATAAACTATCAGACACATAATACAACATCTAATGGTACCAACTTGAGGCTGACAAACCTCTAGGGGCACATAAAGGCCCAAATATTGATTTGAGTGACCTACAATTTAGTTTTCCATCCTTCATGCCACCTAGCTACAATACTAGTCCTCCATAGATAATTCAACATATAATTATTTTATCCTTTTTTTTTAATTTCCATATTTAGTAATATAAAGTGTCAAATAAATTTTGATCCTTTGCATTCATATTTTTACTTAATTGTACATTATAATTTGAATTATTACATTAGTTTATATATTATTTAGGGATATTATAAGTATAAAATAGGGTAAAACATATATGTGAAATTGACATGAAATGAACACACAACCTTATTATTTCCACAGATAAAGCCAATTGAACTTGTATTTGATTTATAATATATTCAGCATATTCCTTATGTATAAATTTATATACAATGTGCATCATAGTTACATAGTCATACTTGTATATTTATTAAACATTTCCAAATTATAGGTTGCCCTTGGGGTTTCTTCCTTATTTCTAAGGTTTTAGTTTTCTATAAATATTTATGATTTTTTATACTTGATTTTAATTTTTATTTGCATAAAAATTACACATGGCTATAATAGATGAACATAGTTCCTTTTTTTTGACTCAATCTATGATTGTAATCATTACATGTTATTTTTATTTGGCATGAAAATATGTAACAACTATATAATTCCATGGATCAAATAATTGTATATAAATAAATACAAAAATAATAATGAATAATCCTTAACCTTCCTTAGATCATATTGTTTCAACATGAAATTTGATTTGTTTCATGTTACCACTAAGCTCCAAAGGGAATGCATGAATCCTTTTGTTCATTCTCCCCCTATAACTCAATGTTTTCTCAGCTTCCATCCCATCCCTATTATTCACCCAAGGATTATATTAGATTATGTAGTTCGTGTTATTATTACATGAAGAGATAATGTGCCCTAGCATGTATGAGAAAATGAAGGTAGTCATTTTTTTCCTCCTCAACCCCTTCTACCTCCCATGAGGAAAGTTGATCATCCAAAGGGTACGAAATTAGTAATAAACTTAATAATGTCCATGCTCATATTTATATGCTTGATTTACTAAATGTATCAACTATTTTTAAGGACACTTTATAAAAGGAATTATGTGATAAAACTATCCTCAGTGATACATAACCAACATGCTTTCCTTCTATATTGAAAACACTTATGGATACAATCAAATTTATTTCATTTAACAAGGAAGACTTACCCATGAAAACCATAATTGAGAAAAATATCCCATTATTTATTTAGGTTCAAGTTCAAATCAAAGTAGTCAAGTGTGTGTTGATATAAAATGGCTTAGGAATAAAATACATGCAAAATAAATTTCTTCTATAAAATGGGTATTAGTATGGATGCTATTAAAAAAATAGAACAATGCATATAAGGATTTGATAACGTTCCATTATAGGTACTTGGGTCAATATAATTAGATATGAAATTATGAAATTAGGACCCAAAATATTCCCTACTTTATTTTAGGTTATGCCTAATTATTGACATTACAATTCAATTTTTGGGTGATCTTAGATATATGCCATGGAGTTAGTTCCCCCTACATTGCATCAATTTATGAAATTCATGAATGATGGATATTTATATTCATTTCCTACATGTGATGATTCTTTTAGATGTTATAAAGTGACACAATCTTGTAATCAAATTCAATCACATTTTTTTGATTATTATATAGTACCACCATCACATCCCATCCCATTAGATAAGACACATACATATGAGGAAGATGAATCAAGTCAAGTAAATGAAAACTAACTAGTTATGGACATTAATGGAGATAAAAATAAATAACCATAAGTCACCATAAATAAAAAATAGACAATTCAATATCTCCTCTTTTGCTCAAATCAAATGATCCGAATTGCATTATCATAGAATGGTATGATAGTGGTGATGATAATGATATGAAATATATAACATAGAATAATTTCTACAAGATAAATATCAATCCTTTTGATCCATATGAGTACTTATCTCATAATATGTTTATACTTTTTGTCCTTAGAAAGTATTTGGATAATTCATATGTAAATAGCATTCATAAAAAATAATTTTATATTAAAAATCAATCCAATATTGACAAAGGAAATACCATAGTTCAATATAATCAACACAATAAAAATTATTATTTTTTCCTTATTAATTCACAATAGTAATAAAATAAAAATCAAGTTTTATGTTTAAGGGTCACATCACATGAGGATAATAATTCACATGTCCACAATCCCAAACATTCTAATGTCAATTTCACCTTTTCTTCTCCATTATATAGATTTGTGCCTCAAAATATTTCATCTTAATTATGGGCTAAAAACTTAGTACATATGTAACCAATGGTTCAAAGTTTTCACAAGGTTAATAAAAATCCAAGTGAAGGCTTAAAAGATATGTTTCAAAACAAGTTAATCACATTGCTACCTACCCATATTATATATAAATCCAAATAATATTATACTTATCATAAAATGAATGCACATCATATACATGATTTTTTGGCATTACAATAGTAGATTCAAAAAAAATACATGATTGCAGTAAATAAATCACCAATTAATAATGATACACATAATATCGATGCATTTTTACAATGAAGGAAACTTATAGTTATTGATCCTGGGCCCATAAGTGAATATCCTAATCAGTTCACATATAATATGTTTTACATAATTTCTCCATATTTGATGATTTTATTATATCCTTTATTTTTATATTTAGATATACATATGCATATGGTCTTGCATTGATCATTCTTATAACCCTTGGATTTGTTTCTACTTGGCCCTTGAACTTTTCTTGTTTATTCTGATCTAGACATTGTGACACCTATCATACAATTTTTATAGTGGACCTCATTTATGGAATTTTATTTTTGCATTCATATTATTATATATATATACATGCTATGATTTACATTTAGCTTACATGATCACATACATTTATATTTACATATTACATGAGTATACATTGATTTTTTATCATTGGGGGAATCACTATCCTTATCTCTACACATGATTTTATGCTATGGTTTTATAATTCAAATATATAATGGGGGCATGTTGTTTGCCTTCCACTTTACCATGCTACTACACTTGGTGCACAATATGTCTCAAAAAATGTGGTAGATTCTTTAAACCCATCGCATTAATCTATTTTTTAAGCCATGATACTTGGTAATACTTAATTTTATTGATGAAAATTCACATTTAAAATATTTTAAAAATAATAAAAAAAATAAAAAATATATAAACATTCAAATATTCTAAAAAATAAAAAAAATAAGACCTAAACATGACATGATTTCTTGTTATATTATTTATATGTGTTATTTATCATATGTTTGGTAGATTTCATATTTTTTTTCATACACACATTCATTTAACAATATATGAGTGTGATGCATGACATACATATTATACATGGATACATAGATGTTGGAATTTCCTATACCTAGGGGTCATGACAATGTTGGGGACACATTATTCCATATGTCACTTTATTAGAGGTTATATCCCTCTAAGACATTTTACCATGTTTATCTACATATATTTCTTACACACATATTTATATTTACTCATATCTTACATAGTGTTACAAGATTATCATACTTTAATATGTTGTGATATTTAGATACATGGACAAATTTGACTAGTTTTCACTTGTTCTATACTTCATTGATGCTATTTAGCTTTCATGATAGGCTAGTCATTGTTTTTATATTATGTGTGTCTATTTTCCTTTTGTGTGTGACATTTATTTTTCCTTTGTTTTTGACACATTCATGTCCCTTTTATGTGGCTAGTGGTTTTGTTTGTTGTGACATATTCATGTCACTTATTTGCAGATTATTCTGCTTGCTTGTTTTAACATATTCATGTCACTTATTTGTGGAACTTGGAATTATTTGTTGTGATTTTTTCATGTAACTTTCATTTCACCCTTTGCCTTGTGTCTAAAATTTTATGTTATTGTATGTAATTTTATTGTGTGTGTGCTATGGCCATAACATTATTTGTTCATCTTGTTGAGAACTATAAGTTCTCAGATGTTGTGATCTATATCACACACATCCCCTTTATTTTTGGTTTGATGATTTTTATTACACACCTTCTACTGCATAGTCTTATTCAATGCTTATATCAATTATGGTTACTATTGTGTGCTTAACTTATATATTTATCTTGACATGAAACTTGTATGCTTTTCATTACATATTTTTTAGATATGATTGAAAATAATTTAATAACATTACATCTAACACATATTATATATAAATATAGATACTATTTTACATGTCATAAAATGAATGCAAATCATATAAATAATTTTTTGGGATTACAATAGCAAATTAAAAAAAATCCATGATTGCAGTAAGTAAAACACCAACCAATAATGATTTAAATAATATTAATGCATTTTCCCAATGAAGGATGTTTATAGTGATTTATCCTAGACACATAAGTGGATATCCCAATCAGTATAATAATGATATGTTGTATATAATTTATCTTTATTTTCTCAATTTTTTCTATTTAGATACACATGTATATATGATCTTGCATTGATCATTATTATAACCCTTGTATTTGCTTTTACTTGAAACTTTACGTTTGCTTGTTTATTTTGATCTAAGAATTTGTAACACCTATCATAAAATGATTCTAGCGCACATCCTTTTAGGCATATTATTTTCCCATTCATATTAGTAACTTTATATATGATCACATACACTTCTATTTACATATTACATGAGCATACATTGATTTTTTACCATTGGGGGTGTTTCTACTCATTTTCACTTTTTACATTTAGAAGAAATAAGAAACTGAAGATAAATGGTCAGGGGTTAGATGATACTCAGATGAAGTTGTGCACCATATCCAGACAATTGAAGGAGCTCCTCTTTGGCTATGGAGGATGACACCTATAGATAAGAAAGACTTAAACAAAGAAAATGTTAGATAGATATATGGTGGACTGCCAAGCAAAGCTCGGTCCCAAAAGTGCAAAGACTTCTTTGAGGGATGACAGTCCACTAGTTGATAAAAGAGTGTTGCTAGAAAGAGAAATGGTGAAAGACTAAACAAAAGAAATAGAGATAATGTGTTTTGCTATCAGTCTGTCATAGTCACCGATGTCGGTAGTTTTGCCAGCGTCGGTTTGTCAAGGTTGCCGACGTCAGTTTGTCTACTGATGTTAGTAGGGGAAATGGTCGATGTCAGTTAAGGCAATGGCCTTGGACATGTTTTGGATGGGTTTTATGGTTGAAAAAGGGGTCTGGAATGTCTTTAGGAGTTTGGAGGTCTATGTAAGATTGCAGGGAAGTCAATAGAGTCTTAAGATGGACAAGGGGTAGAGGATAGGTTGTCAAAAGGGGTAAGGATAAGTGAAAGGCTTTTCAGCCTCTCCAGGAAGAAAGCTGGGTCTGGTCTGGTCTACAGTACTTAGAAATAGCAAAATAGAGACTAGTTACCAATGCTTTTCAAAACACTGAAATAAAAGGATAGAAGAAACACTTAGCTTTGGTGAGATGAAGAACCAAGGTGTTGGACGCTTGTGCCTGTTATAGCTGATGGCGAGATCCCCATGCAATGCTCCAATCTGATCTGAAGTCACTTGAGCAGAGTCTCTACAGCCAAGAGAGCATTGATAGAATGCTGATACCTCATCCCGAAGCTTGCCTTTGATATGCAAAGAGTCAAGGAGCAAGAGAAGATCGATCCGGGCAAGAGAATTAGCATTTAGGTGGAAGAGAATTTGCATCTAGAATTTGGTTTAAAGCAACCGACGTCAGTGATGCCACTAGTGTCGGTCGAATGTCGACTGACATCAGTGGCTAGAGAATGGGTAAAAAGGCTATTTTTAGCCTTTTGCCTGTTCTTCCATTTGCCAAGTCTAATTGTCATTGTTAAACGGTCCAAATGGCGGGTTTAATAGGCGTGAGGATTAGTGGGGGAGTTGAAATAGGGCTTAGGTAATTATGATTAGTCATAGGGTGATAAATGGGGGTATCCAAGGGCAAGGTGAGGTGTCATGGGTGATGTGTCAAGGGTGGTTTTATTAATTTAAAATAGGTAATTTATTTTAAATTAATAAGTGTGTGGGTTAGAAATGTTTAGAAGTGGACCAAGGGGACCAAGGGGGGGTTGACCAAGGAGTAGACACAATTTTGGTGTCTACAGGGGGAATGAATATCATTATATCCATATATGATTTTATGCTATGACATTTGAAATCAAATATATAATGGGGGCATGTTGTTTGCCTTCCACTTTACCATAACAATTGGTGCACACTATGCCTTGACAAATATTATGGATTGTTTGGATCCATCCCATTAATCTATTTTTGATTCCATGATACTTGGTATTACTTAATTGTATTTATGAACATACACATTTAAAATATTAAGAAAACAAAAAAAACACAAAAACATTAAAATATTAAAAATAAAAATAAAAAACTAGGATTAAGCATGCCATGATTTCTATTTAAATTATTTACATATGTTATTTGTCATATGGATACATATATGTTTGAATTTCCTATACCCAAAGTCCTTGATAATTTAGGGGAAATATTATTCAAAAACTCACATTATCATATCCTTATATGAAATTTTACCATGTTTAGCTACATATTTTTCTTACATGTGTACTTTTAGTTACTCATATCTTACATAGTGTTATAAGGATATCATAATGTGCCATGTTGTGATATTTACATACATGGATGGATCAGGTTAGTTTTCACTTTTTCTATGCTTCATTGATGTTATTTATCTTTCATGATAGGATAATCAATGCTTGTCTATTATGTGTGACCCTTGGCCTTGTGTATGTGACATTTATTTTTCCTTTGTTTCTGACACATTCATGTCCCTTTTTTTTGTGGAACTTAACATTATTTGTTGTGAATTTTTCATGTGCCTTTCTTGTGGTCATTTGTCTTATGTATGACATTGAATGCTATTGTGTGCAATTTAATTGTGTGTTTTATCCATAACATTATTTATTGAGCTTGTTGAAATTTATAAGTTCTTAGATATCATGATCCATATCACACAAATCATTTTTGTATTTGGTTCCATTATTCACATCATGCACCTTATACTACACAATATTATTTAAGGATTATATTAATGATGGTTACTAATATGTGCTTAACTCCTATATCTATTTTGACGTGACACTTATATGACTTGTGTTCCATATGTTTCATACATGCTTTGATTACATATACGTTACTATGATGACATATTATCCATGTGTTGACATGTTTCTACATGATTACATATTTATTCATACATGATACAATTAACTCTTTATTTTGAGCTAAGTGTATTATAGGATACATCCCTCACCTCAAAAGTGGCGTATATTAGTGGGATTTTAATAGAGACTTAAGCCTATATAAGTATATGATTTAGATTTTATGATAGAATACAATTTTCCTATATTTTAGAGTGGTTCAAATATAAGTGTATTTATAAATGGGACACATATTTATAGATAATGGGGTCATATGCCATGCATATGCACTCACTTTATAGAGACATGAGTTATATAGTACATATTTGGATATAGTAGGATGCATATAAAATGCATATATACATAGTTTTACAAGAACAAATAGTGACACATTTTCACAGATAGATACATTTTAGATATAGGGTATTAGAAAATATATATGCATAACATTATAAATAAGTTGGCATTGATTCTAGGGGAATGAACATTATTCATACACTTATACATTATTTAATATATTAGTTGGAACCAATTCATGAGACATGAAATGGGTTCATGCACATGTACACTATTTTATATTTTGCAAACATATTTGATGGTACCTAGAAGTGAAAAAACTTGGATCTATAGGTCCATATATAGAGGTTGATTCATATTTAAATGAGTAATATGATTAAGGTTTAATTACCTCAATGCTCTATATTCATTATTTTTTGAGCCCAATATGGTGCTTCCACATTTCATATTGAGGTTCAACATTGGTACAAGATTATTTATTTGAGTTAATTTTGTTGAAGTTAATTGATGCTCAATGACCGTGGCACTATTCCCTATTCATGAGGTTGGGGAATTTGTCTCCCCAAACCATAAAATTGCATTAATTAAAAAAAATTAGGACTTTATCACCTCCAATTATAACCTAGTTAATCAATAACAACCACTCTCTAATGTTTCAATAAGGAATCTTAATCTTCAATAAGTTATAGGGTAACATAGTTTCACCTACATTCAAGTGTATTCCTTCCTTACCCTTAAATTTTATAATTTAAATAATATTTCATATTTAAACATTAATTTTATGGACATTGATTATTACATATTAATTTTAGGTTTCCTTAGATGAAGCTACACATTCAGTGTATCTCCCAAAGACAAAGTGTGTTGTATACATTCATGTATATATTTATCCTTTTAATCTAATATTTGTATTGAATTTAAATAGTAAACAATAATGGGGCCATTTTTAGATACTTGAACCTTTTATTATATACTTGGAAATGTTATTTTTGACCTACACTCACCCTAAATGAATTTTTCATACATATATGACTCTAATTTGCATATGTCTCACATCCACATGTTATATATGGGTCAAATCCTTCTATGTTATTATCAATCACCTGAAATATTTTCCCTAGTTTGTGCCAATGAGTAACCATTATACTCAGACATCTCTAAATCATCAAATCTATATTCATATCCCCAATACATAAATATCAAACTCATATTATACCATCCAAATGGTACTTGTACAAGAAAAAAACTACACACTAGCCTTTACATACTTCACTTATCAAGGTTTGGATAAGATAAACAATGAAAAAATGATGTGATGGGTATTCAATTGGGTTGGTTGGTTTTTAAATTTTAATAGGAATATTTATAGGGGCTGGTTGGTTTAGATGAGCTACCTACACATAATTTTGATTAGTGAGTGGTACAAAATGTTCATGTTTGTACCAGAATAACATAATTGCATAAAAATACTTAAGGGAACTAAATTGATGTCAATGTCAACCAAATAATATCTAAAATTGAGGAGGAAAAGAGAAAAAATCTCTTAATCTATGATAGGTTATGGAAATGAGTTCAAATTGGGTTGGAAGACTATAAGAATATGATTAACTCCATTGGGTTGGGATTGCCCAAACAAAGTCATACACAAAGTGATTAAATTTTGATGAGGTTAGATTTGAAGATAAAAAAAAATAATCAAACCTAGATGTTATGTGATTGACAGTCTAGAAGGTAAATTTGCCTTTCTAGTTGGTATCTATTTAATATTGTTTTCTCATCAAGAGTGTCTAATTGACAAATGATTAAGTTGAGTAAGGGAGTAGAGAAAAATAATTATATCATAAGATAAAAGTCTATCTATTTTAATGTTGCTTGCAAGTACAAGGGATGGTACTCATAGGTACATTCCTATTCCATGTAAATTGGCCTATTTAGAAATCATCATTAAAGAGCAAGGAAACATTTAATTAAGGTTTGGAAAGAGTTATTCACTTTTCTTAGTTTTTATTTAGATTAAGATAAATAATATAGGGTTTTAATAAGAACCCAATACTTGTTACAAATATTGAAAGATAAAACAAGACCATGCCACTCAAAACAAACATGAATCAAATCTACTTAATAGTATCCAATAGAGAGACATGGAGAACTACCAATAATTAGTCGATAAAATTGTCCTCAACCGTTATCCAATATTGTAACCAAGAAACATTGCCACTAGTTAAAATAAGACTACCTCTACCTTCCCCTATTTTTTAATTTATTTTAGGATCTCCTTATATATTGTATGTTAACTCTTTAGTCATTCTATATATTGTGAGGCTTACCTTTTTTTCCTTCCTCATGATTATGGTCAATTTTTGAATCTTGAAGAGAACTGACTTACCATAATTTTTTTTATGTTCCATCTACCACATTTTCTTAATTTTCTTGAGTCAAACTTATCTTATATTAGGTCTAAATATATTTTTTTCCACTCATACATTATCTTTCTTCTTGGATATTTGGTGTTTATACACCTAAAATTCTACTATAAACTTGGAGATTTCACTTCCTAACTTTGAAGTGTACATGTAACCCTTTCCTCATCTTCCATGATTTTACTTTAGTTCCTTTACTTATATATTTTTTTCACTCTTATGGGATTCAATCTCTTCTAGACCTTTTTCATTCAAATTGTTTATTTATTTATTTGCTACTACTTTTGGGCTTTCCTCTTTTGGTCTGCCTATAATTAACTTCTTATCTACATAGAGATATTTGGTTGTTAAAGTAGGGAAAACCTCCCTAGGATCTCCCCTATACTTTTACTCATTGAAAATTTCATTTATTATTTGCCTAGTTTCCACTGTATCTATTTTAATCTCTTTTGATATCTTTCACTCTACATTAATATGGGAAATGATTACTTTCTCTTTCCTTATCCAAAGTTGATCCATTTTGTTTTTGTCAAGGAAACTATTGAAATAATGACCTAATTTATTACACTTATTACATATTTATTTTGATCTTTCATATTATATATCTTAGGTCCATACTCTATTCTCAGATTTAAGTTTTATGGTTTATGGGAGAACTTTGTCATGGGACACATCAACACAAAACCTATCATATATAAGTTTCCTCAGTTTTTTCACTATTCCAATAACTACTAGCTGACTTATTTATTTTATTATTCCTATCAAGATTTACTCCTCTTAAAATTCTAAGGGGAAGCCTCGAAATATGATTTTATATGTGGATAACTTTAAAGAATTCCTTGAGTTAGTCAAAATTAGGTCTCCACTTCTTAATGACTAGATTAGATTTGCCCAAAAACTAGGGGCCTCGTTGAAAAACACTTGAACAATATTCATGGTTTAAGAAGGAAATCAAGAGAAAAACATTGGCCATTGAAAATATTTCCATATGCCCTTTTGATTTCCATTTCCTTTTTGGCCATTCTATGAACACATATATGTTGGTATAATTCCCCACGAACTTTGTAATCTGGGCATTTTCTAATCTTAAACTAAATCTCTTAATGATCTTATTACAGATACATAAGCACACATTTTCATTCTTTACTGAAGGATCAATCACTCAAAACTCTTAAGACAATAATTTATACCTAGGATTTGAGATTCATCTCACTTTTCCCCCCTAAAACCTAATTAGGAACTTCTTTCTTAATTTTTTGTTGAGTATGACTACCTTCAATTTATTCCCCTTCATACTGTAGATCCCATACTAATTCCTGCTAATGCATTATTTAAAAATTCTTACCATTCAACTTCCCCCTTATTCATTCCACTCATTGAGATTTTCTTAGTTTATTGTTTTGACGTATATGACCGATTTAATTTTTTTTAGTTGAAATGTATGTATATTGATTTTGAAGTTGAGCATTTTTTTTACAATGTCTTGTTGGCTTGGCTATTTGAACAAGGATTTTTAAATGATAAATAACTATGTTTTTTTTATGGAAATAAAAGTTTTAAAAGTCAAGGAAATAAATATTCTTCTTTATTAATCTTTTCTATAATACTCATGGATGTAATTTTATAGTGAAACTGAAATTAGAACTATACTATATAATTATTGTTTTTTTTATTTTTTGATTTTGAAGGTGAAAATTAATTATGATTTATAAAAATGATTTTTTGGTTTTTTGTTTTTATGTGAATTTATTAAAATAATAATAAATTATTATCTAAAATTTAGATTTGAAAATATAAACTAAGTCTATAGTTTATATTTTATACACACGTAATGGAATTTGCGAATTCTAGAGTCTAGTTTGTCGATACAAAGCTAAATGTTTTTTTTTTTTTTTTTTACGTGTGACTTGATTTGATATGAAAATAATGGAATTTTATTTTTAATTCTAATCTATGATTTGTATGACTTTTTCTAAAATCCAATAAGATAAGATGATTTTAAACGTAATTCTCTTTTTGGGTTTTCAGGGTTTTCTATGTAAGTGTGTATGTGAGCTATTTGTTTGTGTTATGTGAATGATAGAATCTAAAAACAAAATAATTTGATGGTTTTACATTAAATACAAGATGGCATATCTAATCCTAATTTAACATCCAAGCTTCTATTCTTTCATATCTATTATATATGGATGCAAATATAAATGATTGAATATTTTTCAATGCAAAGATTATGAAAGATGAATTCATTTTGATATTTTATGTATAAAAATAATAAATAAACTAATAAAAATAAAATAAACTAAATCTCCAACTTGACCAAAGTAGAGGACAGTTGAATAAGGGTAAATTGATCTTATACTAAGAGTAGTTTATCCTTAGGCTGCTAACTTTGTGTTTGTTTCTCAATAAAACCCAAGTTTTTATCCAAAAAGAGGGAAAACAAAATAGGAGGAAGACACAATCACAAATTGAATAAGGAGATAGCTGAATAGTGCTTGGTTACTTAAAAAAATATATTACCATGTTTTAAACTCATGGTTTTCTTCCTCCAATTTATGTAGGTAATCAATAAATTACTATGAAATAATTTAAAACACTAATATTGACTAGCATTAGATAAGAATGGGGCATGGAAAAATGGTACGATGATGGTTTTTGGTCCTATTATTGAAAATATTTGAATCCTTATAAACCATAATGTACAAATATTAATATAATAACATGATCTATATCCATATATGTTATAATTATAAAAAAAAAATGTTATTAAAACATAAATAATTAAAAGGAGATAATAATATGACTTTAAATGGTTTAGTTATTAAAAAGATACAAAAATTAGACTATAACTCTCTAAAAATTGTATGCTCAAATATTAATGCAATTATGGAATTGAAAAATTAAGGGAAAATGATTTATTTTTAAGGAAAGAGAAGAGGTTGCATGTGGAAGTTAACTAAAGATTGATTAAGATCTTGTTAAAGTCAACTTAGAGATATCAAAATTTGCTTGAAAATTAATAAGAGTGTACTATAACATTGAAGAGGCAAGTCTAATGGACTAAGATAAAAAAAACATGAGCTAAAAAAAGCAAACCATGGGAAAACACATATCTTGAGAATAAGCTTTAAAAATCATGCAATAATAGCTAAACCACCACTTTATGTATGAATAATTTACATAACCATCATAGTGGTTATAAAAACCAAAAGTGTGTTTTTTGCACTATAGGTGTGGTTTTCATAACTGATGTGGTGATGGTATGAAGTGTTTAGGTGGTTACATAAAATGCCATAGTGGTTTCACCATGTCATGCCAAACCTTAAAGTTTGATGGAAAAAAATTAGAAAAAAATAATTTTTTAATACTTTAATAGGGATATAAAAGAGGAAAATGATAGGAAAGAAGGAGAAGATTAGGTTTGAGCATGTTTTATTTATGGAGGTCCTTACATCATCATCATATATTGAAAAATAGTACATTGTGCAAAATTAGGGCATATACATATTTTTCCCTTAGGGATATGGATTTACATGAAATTTCATGGTTGTTATTCATATGTAGTGGCACTTTAGAATGAAAAATATAGTTATTAAAAATACCTTACTTACCTATGTGACATAGTGAAGCTAACTGGGATGCTTTTGTGACCTATAAGAAAAGACAAGAATCAAGTGCAATTTTATGACAAAAGTGGAAAATATTCTATGTAAACATTAACAAGCATTATGTACCATTTATGTCAAGATGAAAATAATACTTTAGCATCCTATCAGGGGATTGAGCTTGGTGTCATGTGGGGAGATGTCAACCTGTGAGACTAAAATGCAAAAACCAAGATGTTTTGAAATAAAATTACTTGAAATAAAACATTATGAGTTTTGGTGTTCAGGTTGTCTTATGTTAATTAAACTTTTGAAAATTCATGAATGATCTATAATACAAAACAAATGAAAATTATAAGGGAAAAAGTTTCAAAAATGAAAACTTTTTGAAAATAAAATGACTAGAAAATGAACTATAAATTGAAAAACATTCCAAATTTAGAATTGATTTGTTTATTACCAATTTTATATATTTGAGCTTTGGTATCCCTATGATGGAATCATGCAAGAGTGCAATAAAAAAAAAGAGATAGATGAGAGGATGGTAGGAGTAATAGTGTCATAATGTGAAGTGCAAGCACAAGTAAGTTATCTCAATTTTTTTATAGAGCCTCAGGTTTCAAATTTTGTTGAAAAACATCTTAGGTCCATTGAATTTGAGAATTTCATGTTTTGGGGTTTGATGGATAAGTAAGGAGTTAACTTGGTGGGGTTTGAGAAGGTTGTGATCCCAAAACATTTCAAGGCCATCATCATGACTCTAATTTCATAGTTGGTGGGAGATAAGTGGGATTATCATCTCCTTTACAATTGGACTCTAGTAGTGATGAGAATTGAGGAGTGGAGCCCAATGTTTTCTTAGGCATAGGATGTGTTGTCTAGGACTTCAAGGGACCTATATCGTATATCAAAACTTTGTGTTATATCTATCAACCACCTCACATTCATTGTGTGATGGGTGTATGCTAATATGATCACCTATTATAGGATGTGGATATTGGGATTATGTGATCCATTAGGGATTAAAAGTGTATGGGGATGAAATATTTTAGGGATGTTTCATAAGTAGTTGGAATATTAAAAAATGGGGACTTTATTGTATTTACCTATCATAGGATGGCTATAAAATAAGGGAATAAGGCCATCACATTGATGGCTTATGAGAGTGCATGGTAGGTTCAAAATAAACATGGTTAGGTAGAGTCACATCTTATTGATAGGGTGCTTCAATAGTTTAGGATATAATATATAGGAAACATACCCATCCCTTTGGGGTATTTTATAGAGGGGTGTGTAAGGTCAAGGTTGCATAGCTTAGGTACTTGGGATGGCATACATTGATGTAAGTGACTTTGATTAATGTAGTGGTTGGTGTATAATGAGGAGGAGGATGAGGACAAGATAATTAGTATCCTATGGTAGGAGTAGGGGTGTATTGTAAATTTAAACACCGATGGATCATGTGGCATAGTGGGCACTAAGTGATGTACATAAACAATAACAACCATAATGATAGCCATATCCACAACCAAAATACAATTAATGACAGTTATAATAAAGGGATAAGGGGAAATAGTATAGGGAATAAAATCCATTTTAGGATATGAGCATATTCATTTATAGGAGAAGGTAAAGATGAGTTCTAATGAGGAATTAGACCTTGATTGATAGGAAGATGATCTAGGTGAGTAAATGATTTGATTTTCTTTGAGTTTTTACAATAGTTTAACATGTTTGATACTTTATTGAGTTTTTTAATTATATTTTAAATAGTTTATAACTTATTTCATTATGTTTATGTGTTGAATATTTTACTATGGAGTGAAGGCAGTTGATCATGAATTCATTTATGGACTTGTTCTAGGTGGGCACTAAGCTTAGTAGGGAGTATTTGCTTATTGATCCACAAATTCTTATGAGTGTGGATCAAAATTATGATATATTTCCCCCAAATTATCACAAATATCAATAAATTATCATAAATAAGGTAGAGAAAATTAGCCTTGAGGCCAAGGTAGTAGGACTAAAGTCTTAGGTGAAGACTCTTAGTGACTTATTTGCATTGAGAAGTGAATGAGCCTCTATTAATAGGTAGACTATGGAAGGAGAGGTTTATAAGGTAGTGATGATCCATAGGAAGTATAAGAATAGGATTTTAAGATCCATATTATCTACATTTAGACCTTCTTAGAGGAGGAGTATAAGCCATAACCACTCTACCTTGAAAGGATCCCAACAATAGGGTTGACTATGATCCAATTCTAAGACTACACTTTATTAATTTTTTATTTTTGAGCCACATGTGCCCTCTCAATGTATAGGTGATTTTTATAAAAATATATGTATATGAATTTTTTAAATATAATTATGGATATGATCCATTTTTGGATTTAAACATTGTTTAACATCTCTTTCCTTTTTTTTGGTGTGTGTTTTTTAATTTGTGCATCATAGATGGCTAGGAAAGTGATGAAGTGGTATGAATATTGTTTTCAGTTAAAATTATATAGACATGATTATTTTTTGAGTGTCATAGCATAATGTATTTAAAAAATATGATGAATTTTTATGAAATGAAAATTTACTAAAGGTTTTTTGTAGGTAATGATCGGGCTAGTTTATTCACGTGATAAATGATGTTTAATTTATAGTATGGGATGAAGGGAGGATGAGATATGTGGGATAATGAAATATTAAAACTAAAAATAAAAATATAAAAATGAATAAGATTTGACCTAATATTTATGAGATGTGGGATAATTTTACATCTTGTTAAACTATAAAACACTAGTTTTATTGGTGTCATCTAGACTTAGATCAAGAGATGTCTAACCAAGACAAAATTCATAAAAATGGGGAGGTTATCCTATAATAGACATATAAGAACATTTTATATGGATTTTATTATTTTTTAAATAGTTTTTGAATCATATTTATCTTGTTTTTTTATTTTGTGACCCTCGACACATAATCTCATGTGACTAAGAATAAGCATGGGCTCACCAACAAAGATTAATTATAGGCGAGCAGGTGAATCTATACCCAATGTTAACCCCAAAATAATAGGAAGATGCAAGGGATCATCACCTTTGATCACCAAAAGGTTGGATATGTAAAATTTAATTTTGACTTGCATAAACTTTATTTTGTATATTGTCTATTTTTTTTTGGAGGGGGGGGGGTGGGGAGAGGAGAAATGCTTGACTCATATCCCCAAATTATAGCCCAATGGAACTATTAAAATGCAAGGGCTCATCACTAAAGACCAAGATAGGTGGGTAAGGTTATTTGTTTTGATCATGCTAGAGTTTGTGCTAAGAGAACTATAAAAGGTGATTCTATTACGAATAATCTTCTAAATAGGCTATGGGCTAGAGTTTTTAAGTTTTCAAGAAAACACATGACAATAAGGTGTATAATACCTATAATAACTAAGACACGACTCCTATTTTATGATGATTTTGGGAATTTTTTTTTTAAATTAAATAATTTAATAGGATTGGTGAAATTATATATTGCAATTGAATTTTTTTATCATATGAACTCATAACAAAGCAATTATCCTAACAAAATAACTAAAATGCAAGAATAACACAAGAATAATGTTTTTTTATCAATTAAAAAAGGTAAATGTGGAATCTAAGATTTATATGAAATAACATTTAAGGTGAAAATATTTAAAATATTCATTCAAATCCTTTACCTCTAAGGTGCATAATAAAAAATCTCCATTTTGAAGGCATTATGTTACCAAATATGGGCCTAACCAATTGGGTCCAAAATTTTCACCTTCTCCTTTCTTCTTATCAATTTTTCTATTAAGTTTTAGGATGAGGTGTCAAAACTTAATAGGGTACTCATGAAAAATATTCTTATAATGGTGGCACATATAATCCACATAAACAATATGGTTTTGTGTGGCTATGATATGATGTTCCTATTAAATTTTGAACTCTATTAGGTGTATGTTTATATACTATTCATGATCTAGGAGACTATAAAAAGAAATATGAATACTTGTGATTTCTACCTCAAGGGGAGATTTTTTCAAGTTCTTAATAAAATAGAATATGGGTTTTCCCCATCAGTATACAAATGATCATCCTATAAATCTATAATGTAGGATAGAGATGAATATGCCAGTCTCTTTTATTATCTTTCATGGTATTGACCATTATTGATTTTAAAGTTTTGTTTATGGTCTCACCCTAAACATTGGTTTAGGGGTAATATAAATAAGTCATGTGATGATATATATATATATATATATATATATATATATATATATATATATATATATATTATTACATACTCATGCACCCCAAATTTATTAAATGGGGATCCAATATAAGTTATTATGATTAGTGGAACCCTGAACCTAAAGATGGTTTGATTCAAGATGAATTTTTTAATTACTGATCCAGTGATGATAGTTAAGGGCATTATTTATGACTACATAATAAAATAATAAGTGGCAAGAAATGGGAGAAATTTTGTCAACTAAGTCTAGACCCTAGGTGGAGAACCATCATATAATAATGGGATAAAATGATTAGGAAATAATGTGAATATCATGAGAGAAATGATTATACTTATCACACTTCCTTATAGAGTCTACATCATCATGTTCAATGATGGGCCAAAATTTACCCATCCTATAGATCTTGAAAGTGATTTCCTAGCCACCTAAGTGTCCACCTAAATCACCTCTATCTCATTAGAAAAGGAATTTCTTAGACTTTTATTGGTTGATGAATATAAGGAGCATGCTGTCAAAAGCCTTTTGATATATGAATTGGATAAGAATCACATACCTAAATTCAATGATTATAAGAGTTTTCCTATGATATGAGTTAGTGCCTTCGGGATATATATGATCAACTAAGTAATTTTTTATGTTAGTGTACCATAGCGAATAAGTGAATGTGGGGTTTTTATGTATAATATAAGTTCATTTGGGAAGTCAATGTTCTAACTTCTAATAGGGATTCCACCAACCAATCAGTGAATATTTTTATTTCAATAGAATTTTGGTTGATGTAGGTTAGCTTAAACTTACTCAAAATTATGATAAAACAACAAAATTTCTAAGAGAGGTATGTTCAGGTTAATAAAATATATAGGGATTGAAATCTCAAAATGACCATAATTTTTCTATTGAGCATGTGATGCCTCAATAATTTATTTTTGAATATTATAGTTAAGCACTATAGTTTTGCTTATGTATATCATGTCTTGTATTTGATAAGAGTGAAACTAATGAAATTTATGGCTATTTCCTTTCCATAATCATCTTATTGGGATAATATGTAGGCAAGGGATACCTCTATTTCCTTAAAATAAAGAATAAGGGGCCTATCAGAGTTGGGTGCCATAAGAGATGGTAGAGCCATAAAGAAGCAATTTCCTATCTCAAATCCATCTTGGAAATCCTTGGTCTAAGTTAGACCACTCTATTTATTAAGACAATGATTGATAGGATGAACATCATAGGGGAAGATATGTATGAATATATAAAATTTCCCCAAATTATCCAATAATAACCTAATTATTGATTCATCATTAGGGTTCATGTCTAGAATTATATGAATTATAGCTATATTAATATCAATCATATGCTTAGATATGATGAAATATATGATTTTTCTATTACTACCTATAAACACACATTTTTAGGTTTCAATCTGACACCATATTTAATTATGCATGTAAGAATAATGCATATAGCCTCAAGTTGGTATTCTCTTATTTTTTCCTTTTTGATAAGATCATTAATGTAAACCTCGACCACATTATGAATGAGATCATGAAAAATATGCGTGATATCCATTTGATAGGTTTTCCACACATTTTTAAAGTCGAAGTGCAATACGACATAGCATAAGGTTCTATATGACATTGTAAAGGAGGTATTGATTTGGTCTTATTTATATATGTGTATTTGGTTATATATCAAGAAGCCATCCATGGGAGATATAAATTTATACCATCTGTAGCATCCTTATTTTTTTAATATTGGTATAGTGGTGTTTTAAAGATGTACCCTATCCTTTACATGGAGAGTTTAGGTTTAGCCAAAAGTGATAGATAAGAGATTATAACTTGATTAGAACATCAAAAGACAAGCCATAAAATAATGAAAAATAAAAAAAAGTAGGAAAATAAAAAAAATAGTAGGCAAGAAACTTATATAAAATAACCTTACTCCCCTAGGAATTTCTACCCAATTGTTAAAAATCCTCTTAACAACCTTATCTATTAGGGAAAGATCTTGGTATTGGGGATAAAATTCCATTTTATTCATCACACATTTGAACTTATTCATAACATTACTCATGTCATAGAATCTATAGTTACATCAATTTAAGGTAGATGAAAAACATATTTTACACATGCTTTATTAGTATCTCAAAAGTTTATACATATCCTTATTTTACCATTATTCTTGATAACGAGGACAATGTTATACAACCACTTGGTGTAGTATATAAATTTAATAATCCCCACTATAAAAACTATGATGATCTCTTCCTTGACCATCAATGAAAATTTGGGTTTAATTAGCATGAGCTATTTTTTGATAGGCTTTTCACTAGGCCTAGTTACTAGATTATGGACAACCACTTTAGCTTGGATTCATGTCATGTTTGTGCAGGGGAAATTAAATGAGTTAGAGAAATAAATAAGAAATTTATTTTTGTCATCCAAATTTTGAGGTGAGAGTGAATATCCAAGATCGAGGGTTTTAGTGTGATATTTGGTTCTATTATTAATGTCCATGGTATATTTTATGAGGGAAGCATTCCCTTCTTAAAATTATTCAGAGGCAAGAGGAAGATTGGGATATTCATAATTTTCCTCAAATAAATCATGTTATTCCTTAGAATAGTCATATTATTTGATATTAAAATATGATTCACAATAATCCATCCTGAGGCAACATGAAGGGTAACATGTTAGGGTAAAACTACTCATGGTGTGATCATGGGAAGTGATCTTAAACTCATAGAAATTATAAGATCACCTTATCATTTTATACAAGTATAATATGAGAGTGCTAGATTAATATTTAACATGGGTAAGGGTTTGATTTATTGATATATTTAAGACAATGAGATCAAGTCTTATGAATATTATGAATTTATATTTTTGTATATCTCGATGAGGAAAAAAATGAGAGGAGGAAGAAACCATGGAGTCGACAAGTTGATTGATGTCCTCTCCTTAGGGGAAATATCTATGGAAGCAAAATATAATTTTTTATAAACTTCATGTACAATTTTTTTTAAACATAAATATGTTTATAAATTTGACTAGTTACCAATTGTGAATCTCCTTGAATTATAAGGTTTTGGATAGACAACCATTATGTAATGAGAATTCCTAATAATAAGGCCTTGAAATATTTCCCATTGTTTGTACATTAAAAAATGAGTTTAAACTGAAAGGTCATAATCCTTACTCCAACTAAAACCAATATAACTCTCACACCTATGCCTAATTGACATTACCCCCAATGTAATGAAGTGTCCATTAATTGATTGTCGAGGAAGAATAATTATATTTCTTAGGGAGTATCTCTTTTTTATTATGATCCATACTTTTAATATTTAAAATATGTATAATATAATATAGATCAACACAACACAATATATATTGGTGGGTCAAAATACAAAAATATCAATATATGCAAAAATAGAATAATACCCTTATCATATGGAAACACAATACAATACTCCTTTAGGAAGCAATAACTCCACAATTCCCCTTCGAGGGGACAACCTCTAATATCCTTCTAAAAATATAAGACTAAAACATTACTTGATTAATTTATATCCTTTATGATGATATTCATGTCCTTTATATAGACCTATATATAACTAACACTAAATGGGTAACCTCCTAATCCCAATGTAGGTTGACCATTACCCAGTGTATTAATTTCCCAAGTTAATCATTTATCCTAATATATTGGACCCATATAAATAACTAAGGGGGACATGTGCCATATGTCAGGATCTCCATCAGCCCATATACATTAATGTATCATATCCCTAGGTATATAACATTCCTTCCCTCATTGACATGTTTCATCCCCAAAACATAAGAAGAAATAAAATAATGAGTGTGCTTTAAATCATTACACATTTATCTCCATGAATGATCATCTAACCACCCATATATGATTTTGGTAGGTAATAGCCATCAAACCTTGTTTCCAAATTCAATTTTGTATTCCATTCATGATCATGATTATACCTCTTTGGTGTCTATGCATAATGATTCCTCTTTGATTCCATATTCCATATTCTACTCCACTACTTTAATTTTATGTTCCATATTACCTACACTACTATGATTCCATGCGTGACCATAGTAGTTTTTATTTGTATTCCATGCATAAAAAAAGTTATTTATCCATTAATTCCTTATGTAGCCATAGTGATTAGTACTCTAATTTTATGTATATCCAAAGTTATTGTTGATATGACACTCCTTGACATGGCTCCTTGATTGTTTCCTTTCATGATGATGTGGGTGTTTATATGCCTCAAAATTTTACGATACTTTGACCTTATGAACCTTTTATGTTACTTATTATAATTTTTCATTTGGTAGTTCATTTTCCTCTTGATTATAGGAAGCATTATTCTCTACTTGTACTATTTCTTCATTTGAATCATCTTTATGCTCTTCTTCACCATATTTAATCTCATACTCATGCTCTACATTGATTATTATTTGTGTCTTTCTAATTATTATATCTTTTAAGGTAAACTTACTTTTATTTTACCAAAACTTCATGAAATGTTTCTATACATTAATATTTATTGTTTAAAATGTCTCTAACCAAGGATATCTAATAACGATATCCACACCATCCATAGACAAGGCATAAAAATATGAATTCAAAACATATTTCTCCATAGTAAGATTCAAATATTAAAAAAATGAATATTATTACCATTTACTTGAGCCACCTTGATATTATTTTCTTGAACCTGTAGATGTTGGGCCACATTTGTGTTGATGAATTTATACTTACTGCTATAATTTATAGAGACAATGACCTTATTCCTTTGAATTCATCCATGAAACTAAAATCTTGAAGCATCTTTCTTTGGATCTAAAATTTGTGAACCTTCAACATCCTTCTCACCTTATTCTTCATCATGATCATATACCTCTTCTTAAACATCATTTTTAGTCTCTTCTCACTATACTCCTTTTCTATTCCTCATCATACCATGAATTATCTTATTCATTAATATAGTCATCATTATTTTCTTCCTCATTTGTCTCTTCTTCACACTTGGTTGCTTTTTCCTCATCATTTGGTTTTATGTCCCATACATCTAGGAAAATGTGTTCCATTTATTACCATGAAAATTTATATGGTTCTTCACCCATTTGAAGACACCAACACAAACTAGGACCCTTGAACAAACTTTCCAAAATTATTTTCCACAAATAGATATGAAAATTATTCTCCTAAAAAAATATCCACTATTCTCTAGAATCAATATCATCCTTTCATTAAAATTTGTTTAGCTCCATTATTCACAAAATTTAGGGTTAATGAGAAAACCCTAAAATTAATATAATTCCATTTAAAATGATTCAAAAAAACCCATTTTTATTGTAGCTTCCTTGTATGCTCATATAAAACTGGTACAAAATTATTGAAAAATTCCACAAAATTTGACCTATAGAGTGAATCTATGAAAAATAATAAATTCACAATAACTCACATAAAACTTTGTAAAAAAATTACATAATTATTATGGTAGCTTTCCTTTATGCTAAATGGATTTAGTAAAATTTTTACTAAAAAATACTTGAAATTTTGTAAGATACGATTGATTTAAAAAAACCCTAAAATTATAATATCTCCAAAAAAAATGATATGAAAAAATATAATTTATTTCCTTGACTTCCTTGAAATATTATCTCTCTCTAGAAAACAATACTATAGAAAAATTTACAACTAGTGCAATATATAAATGATTCTCCAAAATTAGGGTTTCACCCACAATATTTTCCTATATTGATGTTCTGATACCACTTGTTATGATCCAAAATTTTAATAATCAAAATAAGGATAATATAATGTAGATCAATAAAATATAATATATATTGGTGGGCCAAGATACATAAATATTCAATATATGTAGAAATAGAATAATACCCTTATGGTAGTGAAACATAATACAATACTCTTTTATGAAGGAATAACTCTATAATTTCCTTTCAAGGGGACAACCTCCAATATCATTCTAAAAATAGAAGACTAAAAACTTGATTGATTAAAATATTTTATAATTATATTCATATCCTTTATATAGACCTATATATAGCTAACATTGGATGGGTAACCTCCTTATCCTAATGTAGGCTAACCATTATCCAATGTATTAATCCAATAAGTTACTCACTTATCCTAATATATTGGACCCAATTAACTAACTAAGGGGGGATTTGTGCCACATGTCAACATCTCCATCAACCCTTATACATCAATATATCATATACATAGGTATATATCATGGTTTTAAATAATATCAACCACACAAATGTTAGATATAATAGATAACCCTTCTTGAATTTATATTTATTAAGATTAGAAAATATTGTAGGTCCCTACTCCTAAAGGGTCAAAATGGAGTGTAATGGGTTCATCATTTTCCAAGTCACTAATGATCTCAGTTGTATACTTGGGAGAGATGCTTGGTATTATTTTTATTTTACCCACTAATTTTCTCTATTGTTTGTACACCATTTTCATTAATTTTTTCTCTTGGTGAGGCTTTAGGACTCTCAATGCTCAATTTTAAAACACATGTCATGGTCATAATAGGATAGTTTTATTTAGTTTGTGGAAGTGGATTCACTAAATCATTACTAGGTACATTATATTCAATATGAATCCTTGATATTTTCTTAAGGTTACCTTATGTAATGTCAAATGGATTCAAATTTCCTTGGGAAGCAAAAACCCTTTTTAATTGTAGGAATCTAATTTATTTAAATAATGTAGAATGGATTACCTTTATTCCATGGATCCAAGGCCTTCCTAGGATCATGTTTTTGTTAATGTCCTTATATATGACCTAAAATTAAGTGAGCATAATTTTGGGACTTAAAGCAACTAATAACATAATGTTCCCAATTGAAATATATTTGAGGCTATAATAGCCTCACAAGTTGTTTTTTGTCATAAAACATTTGGTTTCCCCATAGCTAAGATTTAGATAAATGAGAAGGGACTGTATTTATAGCATCCCCATCATACATATTTTATATTTTTGACATAGTTATTATAAATGCAAACCTATAGGTATAATTCTATATATCCTCTCCTAGCCATCTTGGAATTTGGATGTGGAAACCTAAGGTTAAAGAAATATCTAACATCCTTTAAATATTACTCAAGAAGATCTATGTATAATTATATATGATTTACTTGGGCTTGTGTAATGGGTGTCATGTTATCCAAATGATAAAAAACTAAGGCACCATGTAACTTCATGAGATGTGAAAGAGAGTTATGAAGAAAATCCATGAAGGAAATGTGGGAAGATGTCTTTATGAGGTTAATAATAAGGTCATAGTTCCCCATAGGTTTTGGATTGATTTTAATGTTGGCCTCCAATAATTTTTAAATGTTGGGATTAAGTGGATGATATTAAATTGTAAAAGTGATTATGTTAGCATACTCATATGTTTCTAACTCAATGACACCTTATTAGTTTTTACTTATGGTCCTAATTGAGTGGCCATATATGGATTATTTGGTGATGAGGTTGAGGCTTTGGCATCATGAGTTATAGATAAAAATGGCTAGTTAACATGGTTTTTCATATGGTTTATATTTAACATTATGTTGTTGATGATTGGGAAACATGTTTTGATAAATGTAAAAGTTGGTAATTTGAGGCACCAAAAGACTTGTTAGAGAGATTTTGGGATATGAATTTGAATTTAATAAATACATGTCCACAATTGTTTATTGGTTATCTTCTAGGATTCAAATAAAATTTTTGTACTATCTACACACTTGATTGGCATGACTAATGATCCTATGAAATTGAAATACACATTGGGATCATAACTCTTTAGCCTTCAGTTTTGATTTTGTTGACTAAATCTCTATTTATTATTTCTTTGATAGAAACATTTGTTTTGGAATTAAGGATTATAATTTTGGTCAACATTTTTATATTGGTTTAGAAATTGATTCTAATACTAATTATCATGAGGTGATGTAATATTGAAATCCACTACACGAAATATAGGTAGAGGTTTTTAGTTTATTTCACCTCTATTATTGTTGTTTTTTTGCTCATGACTTGTTTGTGGTTGATGTTTATATCATTTATATTTTTAGTTTGGTTTGTCATACCATTTGTGGTAGCATTTTAGTTTCAGTTCAAAATATTAGGACCTTGGTTGTTAAGATTGTTTTGATTAGTGTTTCAGTATCCCCACTCTCTTGGTTTGGGGAAATTTTTTTCCAATTAGATACATAGGTCCTAAAACACTATCTATGATTGCTTGGTCTATCCTAAGTGGACTCTCTAGTGTTTCTTCATAAGACCTATAGGGAAACTTTTGGACATCTTCCTTTTTTCATTCTTAAGAGAGTATAAAAATAGACCACATAACTCTATTTGGTCCATGTGAGGAGCACATGTAAATGAGAAGATTAATTTATGCTACTTTCCAATAAAGTGGGAAATGTACTCATTAGGTTCTTTTTTGATGTATAATAACACCCATATGCCAATTTAAAGAATTATTTTTTTATCAAATACTTTCAAAAATTTAGCCATGGATTGATAGTAGGAATGGATGGAATTATTAGAGAGGTGGAAATACCAATACAAGGCAATCCCTTCCAGAGTCTTTGGAAAATTATTATCTATTACCTCATCAAGATATAAAATCTCTCTAATGGTTGTATCACATACCTTAACAAGTGAATTTGGATCTTCTTCCCCCTTGTATTTGGGAAGTTTAGAAAATAGAAATGGTAGGAGAAGCCCTCATAAGTTGTGATCAAGATGTTCCTTTAGGTATTCAAAATTAATCCAATTTATTCCAAAATCCACTAAAGGTGTGTTAGGATAGGCCTGCAGGAGAAGAGTTGGATAAAAATATAACACAAAAAAACTAGTAGGAAAAGATGTTGGTTGAGTAGGCAAATGATCATATCTGAGAAAATAGTTAATAAGTTTAGTGGGTTTAGATAACATGTGATAGTAAAATATTATAGAGTTTAAATTGGGTGTTGTTTGGTATTTACAAGGTTGTATCATACATAGGTGGTATGTTGGATGGAACATAGTTAGGAAGAGTCATGGGTGGTGATGTGTTGGTCACCACATTATTTGGGGTAGGATAAGAGAAAGAACCATTAATGGGAACATGATTAGGATGTTGATTTTATGGGGACATGTTTGACACTACATGATTGGGTAATCCAAAATTAAGGAGATCCCAAAGGTTTTTACTTAGTGCATAGCTGGTTGGAGTTGGAATAGTTTGATAATAAGATAGTTGATAAGATGTTGATGGAACATGATTATGAGAAGGATGACATTTATTATTGAGTTTTAGGTCATACATTGATTTAAAGGATCATTTTTTATATAGGTTTGGTTACTCTCCAAATATTAAATGTGATCTAATAAGGTGGAGATGAGCTCATTCCATGTGGCATTAGCAATGGGTTTGGTAGTATCTCTCATGGATGCTCCAAAAGAAAGGATTGGCATCTAATTATTAAATATTTTGTGTTATATGGAGATGGAGAGTCATAATTGTTTGATAAAATGGTGTGAAAGTGTTTTTTAACAACCACATAGGGTTTTACCAGAATATGCAATAATTTTTTTAAATACACATATTCAACAAATAAATTTTTCCCTAGGAAATCCTAACTAGTGATCTTTTAACTATTTGTATTATTTTAGTTAACCATCAAGGTTTTAGCTAAAAATTTAACTAAGTATCACCATAAACATAATTATAATTTATGAAAGAAATTGAATAACTATAAATATTACATCACACCATAATTGAAATAGTATAATTTCATCCATAGTTGTTACATCATTACAACCTCTGCTATATAAGCATAATGAATGCAAGTTACAATTTTGAGAAAAGTATTAATTATATCAATAATGATTAAAACATGATACAAATATCCTCTAAGTAGAGTCTTCATGAATCTATAATATCCATGACTCAAGTATCAATATGTATTCTTAAGTGTACTTTCATGTATAGTATTCTAGCTAGGAGGGAGAGCATCAATCGAGCACTTTTCCATACCAACCATGGACCATATATCCCTTGCACTATCTCCCAACAATGTAATGTAACTCCTTTCACATATGAATAGAAAATGATGATGCCAGAATCCAAAATAACAAATCAAAACTTATGTGTTGAAGATATCTAATACATAATGTGTGACATCTATCAAAAAAGTAGCAGAGAAAAATGTAGTGGTTAAATATGTAGCGTGAAAAATGTAGCGAGGATAAAACATAGCAAGGAAAAAATGTAGCAAGGACAAAACATCACAGGGAAAAAACATAGTAAAGGATGCACTCACATAGAATATGACAGAACTTCAACTAAAGGTCTAAATTAATGTAATCACATTTTCCTCTATTATTTTGCTTGTAAGTTTGGTGCATTACTTTTCTACCATGAAATGTTAACTACTATCACCAAAATGAACTAGACAACAAATAAACAATGTGATAATCAATAAAATATCCCAATTATTTTCTTCATGACATTTTTGTGATATTACCAATACTGTTATGTTTCTTCCTTGCTATGTTTTATCCTCACAACATTTTTTTCATACTACATTTTTACCACTACGTTTTTTACCGCTACATTTTTGTCCATTATGTTATCACTTAGAGCCATAATGTGCACCATAAAGAAATATGTTCTAATATGTTATCTCATAATTATAAAAATATATCAACATATGAAATGATAATGTCTAATAAACATTTCTTTGGCCAAAGTTTTTAATCATAAATGATCTCTAGGATCTATCAAATTCATACACACAACTTGATCTAATTACTCCTTATCTTGTATTCATGGTGCTAATTAAAATAGTGAAATCCATCCACTCCTTAATTAGGGTCATGAATGTGAGATTTAAAAAATAATTAAGTAATATTAAAAATAACAAATTCATTCATAATATTCAACTTTAGCTAACTAAAAATTAAGATAAGTATAAAAATATCATTTACATTCATTTAGTCCATCAAATAAATTGAATGCAATCCAAACATCAAATGCATTCCAAATAATAAATAAAATACAAAAATATTCCTCAACAACATACCATCTAGGTAATGTTTATCTAGACCAACAGTTACTTTAATCATAAGAAACTTATAACATTATTTCTCCACAAAATAATTTTATAATTTTGGCTATTTAGTTGTTTATATTTTTCATACAAAAATAATAATAATAATTTGTTTTATATTTCACTCTTAAATATAATTTTCTATGCTTTAACCAAGTAAAACAAGCATCAACCAATCATTGTAATTATATCAACATTTATAATAAGCATTCATACACCTCATGGTAACAATTCATAACATAGATGAGTATATATCTTATTTAATACAGTCCCTTACTGTATGTTATATATTAACAATACCGTACATCTACCATTTTGTATGTATAATACCACTAAGATGACATCCACTATCTTTTTTTAGAGTAATCTATATATTTAATGTATATGTATCCATTTATTTTAAATAGTCCCATAACTATATCAAAAATGAAATGAATTCATATACATGTTTTTTATGAAACCTATAAATTTCATACTCAGTATTATTTATTTTTCAAATTTCTTTTTAAACCAAAACATTAGCATAATCAAACCAAGATTAAATTATCATAAAAAATTGTACATTCTACCGACTATACCAATCATGTTCATAACAAAATCTAGATCAAATACTAAATCATAATGCACAGTCATGTTTTAGTAAGCCAACCACAACATAGATTACTAATTAACTAAGAAATTAAATAATTTACACCTAGGTCCCTTTATTGATTTAGTTGAGTTCATTCACAAATCAATATTTATACACAGACATAGTGTTGGAAGCAAAATGACTGAGAGGGGGGTGAATCAGTCTTCAAATTTTTTCATTCATTTTCACTTAATCATACATGAACCATTCTAACAAGCATGTGCATCTTAGTAAACATAAACATAAAATTAAAAGAGCATGAAATACATGAACACAACATATACATGGGAAACACTTAACAGTAATAAAACCCACTGATGAAGTAAATTGACTACAATCCTATAAGACAAACATCTATCTTAGTGAATCACCCACTTCACATAGAACACCAACCCCAACTAGCTTAGCACCAAATCAATTAGGCTTGAGAAATCACCCACTTAAAAGGAGCCACCAACCCCCTAGATGTCTTAGGACTAATTCAACCACTTAGTTTCTTGATCATATTCAAAATCCCTTATTTATCATACAATAGATGATGATATTCTTCCTTATCTCTTTGCACACTTCTATCCCTCTCAAATTGGACTCTAGCCTTCTTCAATAACTAGCCCTCTTCATGTTTTGATTATCTCTTTTGACCATGATCCTCATATATATATATATATATACACATACATACATACTATTTGAGAATGCTAGAGAGAATAAGCGAATGATATATATCATTGGTGAGAAGAAGGTCATGCAGACCATCAAATATGTGTCATGAATATATATATATGAC
Organism: Torreya grandis; assembly: GCA_037957365.1. Classification (NCBI taxonomy): domain Eukaryota; kingdom Viridiplantae; phylum Streptophyta; class Pinopsida; order Cupressales; family Taxaceae; genus Torreya; species Torreya grandis. The sequence goes on from JARHVA010000012.1 coordinate 50,708, forward strand.
ACATATTTGATGGTCTGCATGACCTCCTTCTTCTCACCAATGATATATATCATTTGCTTATTCTCTCTAGCATTCTCAAATAGTCCTAAACTACCTTGATTTTATACAAGTCAATTGATCATATCCTTCTTATTCAGCCATAAATTATTATATTATTATGTAAGACATATAATAGGTCTTATTATATTAAAATAACTTGCCTTAATCATGAATCAATCAATTCATTAGATCGGCCATAGCTCAATTAGCCCTTATTCCTTTTTAGGTTTTATGAAGACCTAATAGGCCTTCTTAACAACACGTTACCCTTTGAAATTTATTAAAGCATATTAAAACACCTCACACAATAGGAACCTATCATATTAAACTCTAATATACCTTATCCAACTTTACTTTAGGTCCATAACACCATTTAGGTCCAACCACCATTTGAATCCTTTCTCAAAACATTGTTCGTAAAAGGCCTGTGCATATACAGAAAATATGTCTTTAACAACTAAGGCACACATAAATCTTAAAAAAAAAGTATGGAAAAAAATTACATATTAAAAAACCTCATGACCTCAGGGTCATATCAAAATTTATTAGCTGCTTCGAATTAGGGAATATAGGCTCAAATGTTTCTTTGCAAGATGCTTACTTAGAACTGCCAACTAACTTCAAAACATAGTCAAGGAAACATGAAATTATATCACCTAATCGAACATATTAAAGGGATTTAAATATATGAAAAATATATTATATCATCCTCAGATAAACCTCCATCAAATATATGATAGGCTCTGATGGAAACTATTGGTCTTACAGACCAATTTATTGATCTATTATCTTAGAGACTCTACTCAACTAGACAAACCATTTTAGATTCAACATTCCAAATTCGTACATTTAATTATAAGATTATAAAAATCATTGATATATTTTTCAAGTCCAAAATAACATCATCAAACACTTTAGTCTATCATTCTTACATGAAAACACATTAAGAATCATCTTCTCATTTTTGCCTCATTTCCTTACTATCTGCATCACTAAGTATTTTAGTGATTGGCCACCTTGGATCACAAAATTTACACACCTGATATATTTAATATATCCATAAAAATACATGGAAAATAACTACAAGTCTCACATTTTGATCTTAATCTACTTATCAACATTGACTCGGTCAACTCTATTAGCTACAATAAATCTCTATAAAATAAGCACTTGCCTGTAGGGTTTGTTGACTCCCCTGAGAAGAAAATCACACATAGAGATGCTTGATAGAGTTTAATACAACCTAAAATCACTTAATTATCCATACCAAAATTTTCTAATCTCTTTAAAATAATATCTTCAATATTAGGTCATTGTTAGGGTTAACAGTTTAGACCAATTTCTAGTCGTAATGATCATTTATAAAAATTAGCTCATATTTAAAAAAACCAATGATTAGAAATATTAGATATAACCCTTCCTTATCTACCATGAAAATTTTATACTCTCATGTAGATGATGCATGTGCCAATGAACACTTAAAAAACCTTCTTGGGTAGACAACTCTTTATTCTGTGCACTCAAGAGACCTTGAAATACTTTTTCAAGCCTTTTCTTGTAAACCATGTCCTAAATACTTATGCACATGCTTAAAAAATATTGACTCACCTTATTCAATGTTTACATACTCATTTATGTTAAGGAAACTAATATAGATACCTTATCTGGTGACCATCTCTCTTTTGCTTTCTAGGCTTTGACTTGAAAGTGTCATTATGCATTGAATCTGATCTTTTAGCCACCCTGTAGGCTTCACCTTAAAAATATCTTGTTTTCCAATGCCTCTTATATATTATAAAACAACCTAATACACTCAATATTATTTATAGCTAAAATATATCATCTTTGATGCTTCAACAGAGCATCTTCAGAGCTACTTACAGATCTTCAAAGATCAACTAAGGATCTTCATTACATCTTTAGAGATGTGTATACAAATATCCATATCTAAAATTCTAATCATTTTCAAGGCCCTCAACACCTCATGTAAAAACTAAAAGAACCTTTCTCATGATCAAACATTATAAATTATTCTTTAAAGCTTTACTAAGGATCTTTATAACTCATTTAGAGCATCTTCAGATCTATCTATACAAATATTCGAAGCATATAACTTATTTTTTGGAGGTCACTCATTTCATCATGCTACCCACACATACAATCTCACAAGTTCTAGACAAAGCATTATAAGATGTTGTACACTTTCCATATTAACCTATACTTATTCAATGATCTCAATGATATTACTAACATTATTCAAACAATACTCTCACATCACTGCTCTTAATACATAAAAAACACTCACTATGTTGGCATAAGAAGTCATCATACATATACCCCAAAGCTTACTTAAAACATGTATCTTCACAAGAGCCTTTGACATAAATGATAACATTAATACCAAAACTCAACAATCAATGACAATGGTAAATAATCTCCCACTTAATCAATGATAAATTTCAACAAACTCCCCCTTTGTCATTGAAGGAAAACACACTTAGAAAACTATAACAACCAATCTTGATGTAAATCATCTCTTAGACCTGGTTCTTGCCTTTCCTCACTCTTTTTGATCTTTCTTTTTCTTTCTCCCTTTCTAATCTTTCTCCCCTATTGAAATTAATGACCAAGGTCTTCCATAACTATCATATCTTTTAGAATGAACCAAGATTATAAGACCAATTCAACATAGATCAAGCTTTGTTAACAAATTGAATAGCCCCCCCTCAAAATAAACATCTACCATGCTTATGTTAATAGTAGACACTAGGGTTCACCTGTAACTACTAAAATCTACCTTCTCCCTTTGAGATGATACTATTCTTAAAGACACTAGATCGTACATAGTCTTCAAAATTTATGGCAACCTCTTATGAAAACCATTCTCAGAAACTTCTCTCAATTAGGTCACTCTCTCATCTTATCCATCAAAAACTCAACAAATAGAGCCTATGAAGCATCTTAGACATATGATCCCATTAATACATGCATACTTCTATTATAATATAAAAAGCAATCATTCTCTTGACAAAGAACTCATAGATACTAGCATCCTCCTTAGACCAAGCATATCTCCTTTAAATGAACTAGAAATTACTTACCTTCTTTATCACGAATGAAGAGTATCAAAATCTTGATCACACACTAAGATATACCATTCTTGACTCCAACTATAGAATTAGGGAATCTCCCTTTGTCCTCATAGATCAAGATCAACTACTCATATAAATAGATCTCAAAAGATTACCTCTTATATTCTAATTGTCTTCACTTTGATTTTAGATAATTGATAACAGCCTAAAATCTCTCATCATGATACCTAATACACTTTAATACATAGAGATACCAATAGAGGAATGTATAATATCCATCTTCAACTCCTTTTTTAAAACATAGACAACTTGAAATCTTCTAAAAAAGAAACTTTATTTGACTAAAAATTCATGCTTATGTTGATGGAAGAATGTCTCCATGAAGCTTAATGGAGCCACCCATTTTCATAGGGCACTAGAAATACATGAACTCAGGAGATTCTTAGATATCCATACTCTCACAAGATTGAACACTCTTCAATGTTATTTTGGGCTTGATTGACACTATAGGCTTAATCTTGTCATCAATTTGAGATGACAACATACATTCCTTACTTGATTTCACACCTGAGCCATGCTCTATCTTGACAAGTAATCCACTAGAGATTGTAGATAGATCATGACTTATCTTTACTTCCTTTGGTTTCCATACATTCATTTGCCTTCTTTCTTTTGCTCTAAGAGCTTTAAACTTCCTATTTTGACTTGATGATCTTCTACCTCTATTAGGATAGAATCTTGCAATGTGTCCTATATTATGACAACTGTAAAAAAGCACCTTATACATAACACTTGACTGATGTGAATTATGAATCCTTTCATAGTTCCATGAGTACTCATTTTTTAATGGTCTTCTACATTCTCTTGCTCTATGAACAAACTGACTGCATACAAAATAGTAACCATTGAAATAACTAGCATACCTTATAACATTGGGCTGTCTAATAGACAATTTCATGTTGTCCTTGTCTTCAATAGTCTTATCCTTGAATAAAGGTGCCTTATTTTGGTCTTACTTGAAACCAAGACCTTTTTTATCACTTTTATAATTTTGACTACTCAAGATATCATCTAGAGCTTTTATTCTCTTTTCAAACTTCACAAAGCTCTTCACCTTGCTAGATGTTTGATCCAATTCAGATTTTAAGGTTTCTAATTTAGTTTCATACATGATGCATTCTTAATATTTAGCCTTTAGGATTGTATTGACTATCTCGATTTGTGCCTCAACTTGATTGATAATCTCATCATACTCTTTTGAAGTGTTACTCAGCCTTTCCTCAAACAATACAATCTGTTCCTCATAATCCTTGACTAATGACCTTAGTTTGTGATTTTTCCTTATTTAAAAATTTAAATCATCTAGGGTACTTACCATCTCTGCCTCAATATTTACTTCATCTTCTCCTTATTTACTGTCATAGTATACTTCTTCATCTGATTCTACATTAACAATAAGGCCTTTACCATTTGAACAACCCTCATTATTTGATTCTATATCTATAAACAAGGTTTCACTATTATCATTTTTTGATTCATTACTACCATAATCACTCTCTTATGTTCTTGAATCACTTACATTAAATGAGTTTTCTTATTTGGTATATTAATTCTTTTTATTTTTGAATGACCTTTTCTTATCTTTATTCTTCTTTAAATTTATCTTGTTCTCGTTAGACTTACAGGACTTTTTGTCATCTTTATGATGTTCATCATGTTCTTAATTATTCTCAAATTTATCCTTGTTAGGATACTTGGTTATAAAGTGACCAATCTTGCCATAGCTAAAAAATTTGAAGGGTAACTTACCCTTGTACTTACCTGATCCAAATCTTAACTTCTTAGAAAACATAACTATGAGTTCATCATCATAAATATCTGAACATACCTCATCCTTGACCTTCTTGGCTTTTGAATTCTTTTCAATTTTTAAATCTAATTCCTTCTTGGGAGGTCTTCCTTCTTTAATTTTCATCTCATAGGTAGTCAAGATTCCATGAAGCACATCCATATATAGCTTTTCCAAATCTTGCATATCTTCTACTGCAAACACCTTAGAGTCAAATTTTTGAGTTAATGATCTTAATACCTTTTGGATAATAGTGGATTATTTCTCTTATTATACCAATCCTATAATTATATTGACAAATTCATCAATCCTTAATAGGTAGGATGTAATGGTTTCATCTTCATTCATCTTTAGGCTTTCAAACTATCTTCTATGGTTCTACAACTTGGCCAACTTTACCTTGGTATCTCATTCATATATGGTATTCAATTTTCCCCAAATGATGCACAATGCATTACCTTTATAAGTTATACCTCTAATAGGCCCATAAATAATGACATTTATTACCTTGAAGTTATTTTCACTAGCCTTCTTACCTACTGCATCTATTGGTGGAATAAGAGGTAAAATATAACCATCCATAAATGACTATCAAATATCATGTCCTTGTGACATTAGATATATCTTCATTCTAACATTCCAAAATTCATAGTTAGATCCATTAAAAAATGGAGCCTTCCTATTAGAGAAACCACCTTGAGCTTACTGACTAGTCATCCTTGCTTCTTAAAATCTTTTTTAGTATTTTAGACCTGCTTTAAAGGATCATGCTCTAATACCAATTATCAAAAATAAAATGACTAAGAGGGAGGGTGAATGAGTCTTCAAAACTTTTCATTCATTTTTAGTTAATCATACAATAACCATTCTAACAAGCATGCACATCTTAGCAAACATAAGCACCAGATTAAAAAAGGATGAAACATAAGAAAAAAGTATATACATGGGAAACCCTTAAAGGAAATAAAAACCATTGATGAATAAAATGGATTATAGTCCTATAATACAAACAACAATCTTTAATGAAGCACCCACTTCACATGTGTCACCAACCCCAACTAGATCAACACCAACATATCTAGGCTTTAACAAGCACCCATTTATAAGGAGACACCAACCCCCTAGATGACTCAACATAAATTTAGCCACCTGATTTCTTGATCATATTCATAAATAATTATTTATCATAAAATAGATGATGTAATTTTTCCAAATATCTTCATACAATTTTGTCCCTCTCAAACTGGGCTCCAACCTTCTTTGTTTAAATAGCCCTCTTCATTGCTTGATTAGTTCTCCTGACCTTGATCTTCATATGCATAACTTCTATGCATATTTATGGCACATATTTAATGGTTTTCATGACTTCCTTATACTCACCAATGATCTATATCATTTGGTTGTTCTTTTTCTCTCTATCATTCTCAAATAAGCCTAAACTACCTTACTTTTAAACAAGTCTATTGATCATATCCTTCTTAGTCAGCCATACATTATTATCTTTGTTAGGACCCTTATTTTATTACATAAGGATTCATTACATCATGATATACACATTGGTGTGATGCATAATTCTGTGTGATGATGACATTTTGGCATCTTAGAACTAGTTGGAGGAATCAGTGCACACCTTGCACAAGCTGGTAGGTGGCTAACCAATTTCAAGATTTATAGGGCATCTTCCAAGTTGGATGATATGTGAAAATTATAGTGTGAAGGGTAAAAGGTGATGGAGCCAGTGGAAATGATTACAAAGGCTCTAACTTGGCACCTGGCATGCACACTCCACCTTCGCAGAGATGTTCTTGAAAATCTATAAAAGGAACTTGAACCAGGTGATTTAGGAGGTTAACTTAGTGTAGCAAAGCTTCGGAGAACTAAAATTGGTCTTGTATGCATTATAATGAATACCATTATACTTAAGACTAGATCAAATGCCATGAAAGCTCCATTTGTAGTTTTCAAGCTCGCATGTGAGCCTCTAGGCCGTTAAATAGCCTTAACAAAGCTTTTAATCTATTTTAATTATTATAAACTTCAATTAATGATAATGATTGTTATTTTAAATGTTACTCTATTTGATTTATTCATCACTTAAATTATTAGTGAAATATGAAAGGGTTATAATTTTGTAATTGTTGAGCATAATCACTGATGTTTGATTGATATTGATGTCAAAGAGAAGATGAGATTCTAGTGCATTAATGACAAAGAAGTTGTGTTTGATAGCATAGAGAATATATGAATTTTTTTTAGGTCTATAAGGACAAAAGATAAGTTTTGAATCATCCATATATGTCTTGGTGAAGTTTTGGTATGTCACTTGACCATTTAGAGCAAGAAACATGCATCTTCTAGCTTAAGAAAATCTAGACTATCACTATATGTCATGCAGATATGAACGAACCAGAAAGCTTGTGAATTTATTTTTAGTACTAAAAAATTCAACCAAGGTCAAATTATTTCATGTATATGTTGTCTATAATTCCAAAAAGGTACCCTAAAAATTTGGTCTCTTGAAGTATTTCCTATCTCAATTTATAAACCTTCAAAATTGCTCTTGTAGACTGTGATGGGCCAGAGACTATCAAGTTTTATTTCATTGGAGTTTGAGGTCACTAGTTAGTTGATCTAATGGTGAGAAATCATCATATAGATCTTGCTCCAATGGTGCATATTTATTCAAAGTGTCAAAGAATCTAAGATTTCATGTACTAGTGACAAGTGTCAATATATCATTGAGTTTATAGAAAATCAAGGGTTTGTGGGAATTTGTATTGATAGAGATTAATGGTACTGGAAAAGTTAAAATTAAAATTTGTAGAAGGCATGTAGATATTCCAAGTAGCATAATTATGAGAGATCTAATCCAAGATAAATGATGAAAATTAAAATATAAATATCAAGCTACTTAGAGGAGATCAATAATGTTGGAAATATTGTCATTGATGTCAAAGATCTAGCATTATTGGTGATAAAGGCCCCATTGCATTTAATGATGTTTATAATAGTTATATATTGGAAAATATGTGTTAATATTGATTTAATATTAATGATTATATTTTTGGTTGCATATAAGACAAAATAAGGGCCCATGGATTAGTCAAAGAGTCATGGGGTAAAGACAAAAGAAGAATGGGATGCATTTTCCCATGAAGAGTCATCTTGGGGAATTCCAAGAGTCACCAAGTGAAGACAAAATAGGAAGGGAACAATTTCTCATGAAGGGACACTTTGAGGAATATGAAAAGTCACCAAGATAAAGATAAAAGAGGAAAGGATGCTTTTGCTTATGAAGGGTCACCACATGACTTTTCAAATGCAAGGATATGAAGGGTCATGCAAGTTTGGCACCATTTTCCATGAGGATTGAAGGGTTACAAAAGGGGAAGGCCAAAGGTCATTTGGAAAGCTATAAATAAAGGATTGAGAATCCATTTTTAAGGTGTGAGAGATGAGTATGAATTTTATTTGTTATATCTAGCTTAGAAGAGCAAAGGAGAGAGAGGAAAGAGATATTGTAATGAACTATCATTTTTTGAGATATCAACATTGAGAGATAGTCGTGTGGTATACAAAAAAGGGGTTGGTGCTCCTATGGATTGGTGCTCATGAATTATTTATATGTTGGTGCTTAGCAAAGGGGTTGGTGCTCCTGTGGGTTGGTGCTCATGAATTGTTACTCTGTTGGTGCTCAGCAAAGGGGTTGGTGTTCCTATGGGTTGGTGTTCATGAATAGTTGCTATGTTGGTGCTCAACAAAGGGGTTGGTGATACTACAAGTTGGTGCTTGAAAATATTGTGTTTTGAGTTGGTTCTCATTCATTTACTTGAGATTATTCTCCATGGGTTTTCCCACATTGGGTTTTCAACGTAAAATCTGGTGTCTCTCTTTATCTTGTGTGGTGTTTATTATTTTAATTTTATTGCATATATTGAATGTATATTAAAGTGGAATTTGATTAAGGGAAACTTTAAAAGATTTATGATATACTGATTCACCCCCCCTCTCAGTATATCTCGTGCTTAAAAATTGGTATCAGAGTAGGTTTCTTTTGAAAAAGTTTTATAGCTTAAAGCTAGATCGGGAAAGCACGATGGCTAGATCACATGAAGGATTTTCTAAAAATAAGGCACCTTTGTTTGATGGGATGAATTATGATTGTTAGAGAATAATAATGAAGACTTATTTTATGGCCGTTGGATTTGACATATGACAAGTAGTGGTGGAGGAATATGAGGAGCCACAAACACTTGTAATTACTCCAGTAGAAAAGAAGGCAAGTGAATGTAATGCTAAAGCTTTAAATGCTATTTTATGTGGTTTATGTGAATCTAAATTTGTTAAAGTTATGCAATGTAAATATGCTTATGAAAATTGGGTAAAACTTGATAATATTTACAAAGGTGATGGAAAGGTTCATCAAGCTAAGCTTCAGACTTTTAGAAGATAGTTTGGAAGTTTGAAGATGGAAGAAGAAGAAGATATAGCAAGTTATATTTTGTGAGTTGATCAAATAGTAAATCAGATTCAAGGTCTTGGAGAAATGTTGGAAGAGTCAACGGTGGTACAAGAGGTTTTGAGATATATACCAATGAGATATGATACAAAGGTTTCAGCAATCAAGGAGATGAAAAATTTAGCTAAGCTAAAGATGGATGAGCTTCATGGTATACTCATGGCATATGAGATGTGGATTAAATAAGATAAACCCTCAAAGAGAGAAGTGGATTTTAATACATCAAAGAAAGAGAAAGCTAAGATTCAAGAATCAAGTGATAGTTCCAGTGATGATGAAGATGACAATAGAGCTCTTTTCATTCACAAACCAAAAAGGGGAACAAGTAAATATCAAGAAAAATTACCTTTTAAATATTTTAATTGTGGAAAGATTGGAAATTTTTTAGTTAAATTCCAAAATAAGGGTAATGATGATGATGAAGAAATAAATTATGCATACAAGAAGAATTTAAAAGGTAAATTCAAGAAGGGATTCGAGAATAACAGCCTGTATTCTAAAGATCCTAGCTCAGTCGAAGATAGTGGAGTCAGTGATTCAAAAGAAGAAGAGATTCTATTCATGGCCTTTTATGAAGATGCCTCTACAAGAAAAAGTACAGATGATCAAGAAGAAGAAGAGGACGAAGCCGAAGTGAATTTGGAAGGAGAACTCATTTGTGCCTTAGAAGAGTTAGAAGTTGTTGAGAAGAAGAATTGAAGATTAAAGCGCCAGATCGAGAAAAATGAAAAGGAGTCAAAGGAAAAAATTGATGATCTAACAACACATATTGAAGAAGCTAAAAGGAATGAAAAATATCTAACAACATAGTTGTAAAAAGTAAGAAAAGAATGTGAAAGGTATGATATTGAAATTGCCTCTTTAAAAGAAGATATTGAGAAAGTAGTGAATGATAAAGTAGTTAGTGATTCAAAATTTGAGGATAACACTAATATGCTGGATAAGATATTAGAAAGCCAAAAGGCAAATTCAGATAAGACAGGTATCAGATTTGAAAATAAAAAGAGCTATGTTTAAGCTCTTACAAAAGAGGAAACAAAAAGGGAAGAAGTGAAGAATATAGAGGACATTTCAAAAAAAGAAGGTTGGAGGGAACAAATCTACAAAAGGAAATCAGGTCAAAGATATACAGATAGGTCTTATTTTTATGGTTACTATTTTTATTGTGATGGATATAGTAATAAGAAATTAGAATGTCAAAAAAGAGCTAATAGTTTTAGAAATAAGGAGAAGGAAAGTCATGTAGAGTCAAGCAAAAGCTAAAACTCTTTTGCTCCTCTATCAAGATTTGGTGAAGAGGCCATAATATGTTACAAATATAATAAATTTAGACACACAGCTCAGTAATGTAGAAGAATGTTTGATTTAGTTAAGAAGGATTAGAGTTTCAAGGCTCCATTCATCAAGAAGAAGGTTTAGACATGTTCATAGTAGAAGAAATAACCTAAAGATTCTATGTTGATACAGACAGATTTGCATGCAAGAAATGAAGATCAGCCATGGTTCATTGATAGCGGATGTTCAAGGCATATGATAGGAGACAAGAGTAAGTTCATAACTCTAAAGAAGATCAATGGTGGCACAGTGAAATTTGGATATAAAACCACTGCCAAGATAGACAGAAAAGGTCCTTTGAGTTTGGATAATGGTAGAACCAAGACTAAGAATGTTTTGTATGTAAAAGGTCCTAAGCATAATATATTGAGTATAAGTCAAATATGTGATTAGGGATACACATTAAAGTTTTATGTAGAAGGTTTTGAGATTAGAAAAAAATATTCAAATGAGTTGATTGTAGATGCTCAAAGGACATGCAATAATTTATATGTATTATCAGATATCTTCTCAAAGGCACGATCAAAGGACACATTCAAAGATCTACAATAGGAGTTGGGAGTAATTTCTATTACTTCCTGCCATTGAGGTTCAGCATCAGTTGAGGGGGAGCTAAGTGTTATCTCTAGGTAGGCCCTTTGCCATTGATGTCAAAGGGGGAGAATAATAGGTACATGTATAGGTACAGGTGTAGAAACAAGTACAAGTTACTATAGTAAGAGGGAGTTACTGTATGTTTTTATATGATAGTATGTGTAGGTTTTAGGATGTGGTAGTTTCAAGATTGAGGTTGCCATCAATGACAAAGGAGGAGATTGTTGGAAATATTGTCATTGATGTCAAAGGTCTAGCATTATTGGTGATAAAAGCCCCATTAGATTTAATGATGTTTATAATAGTTATATCTTGGAAATATGTGTTAATATTTATTTAATATTAACAAATATATTTTTGTTTGCATATAAGACAAAATAAGGGCCCATGGAGAAGTCAAAGAGTCATGGGGTAAAGAAAAAAGAAGAATGGGATGCATTTTCCCATAAAGAGTGATCTTGGGGAATTCCAAGAGTCACCAAGTGAATAAAAAAGAGGAAGGGAAAAATTTATCATGAAGGGACACTTTGAGGAATATGAAAATTCACCAAGATAAAGACAAAAGAGGAAAGGATGCTTTTGCTTATGAAGGGTCACCACATGACTTTTCAAATACAAGCATATGAAGGGTCATGCAAGTTTGGTGTGATTTTCCATGAGGATTTAAGGGTCACAAAAGGGGAAGGCTAGAGGTCATTTGGAAAGCTATAAATAAAGGCTTGAGAAGCCATTTGTAAGGTGTGAGAGATGAGTATGATTTGTATTTGTTATATCTAGCTTAGAAGAGTAGAGGAGAGAGAGGAAAGAGATATTGTAATGAACTATCATTTGTTGAGATAAAAACATTGAGAGATAGTTATGTGGTATACACAAAAGGGGTTGGTGATGTTGTGGGTTGGTGCTCATGAATTATTTCTGTGTTGGTTCTCAACAAAGGGGTTGGTGCTCCTATGATTTCGTGCTCATGAATAGTTGTTGTGTTGGTGCTTAGCAAAGGGGTTAGTACTCTTACAATTTGGTTCTTATGAATACTGTAGTTTGAGTTGGTGCTCATTCATATACTTGAGATCATTCTTCATGGTTTTTCCCATATTGGGTTTCCACGTTAAATCTAGTGTCTCTCTCTATCTTGTGTGGTGTTTATTATTTCAGTTTTATTGCATATCTTGAATGTATGTAAAAGGGAATTTGATTAATGGAAAGTTTACAAGATTTATGATATACTGATTTACCCCCACCTCTTAGTATATCCCATGCTTAAAAAATAATGAGTATTTGTCCACTATTGCTAAGAATCATGAGATGAGGTTAAGGTGCTCGATGTTTAACATTTACTCAGTGACTGTTGGAATTTGAATACTCAAATTCACAAACGAAAACAAATGCTAAGTTTTTGAGATATAAATTTTTATCTAAGATGAATTTCTTGATGTAGTAAAAATCAAAGTTATAGAGGCCTTCAAGGCACATCCTGAAAATCTAGTTAAAAGGTCTGATTTTTTGTATAATCCAAGTTATGGAGCTCTAAAGTAGACTATGTGTTTTATCATGTTTTCAAGTGACCCAAGAAGGATAATTGAGTTATTATTGATAATATTTTAATGTTTAAAAATGATATAGCTATTGGAGACTATTATATACTTAATGAGGATCATTTATGTATATTTTAGAGGTTTTAACAATCCATATTCAGTATGAGCAAAGGCTTAGAAGTTGATTGTATGTTTGTTCATGGTGATTGAATATATAAAATAATGTTTGAGAAATTTATGTTTTATTGGATGAGTTTGTCAATTGGAGTAATCACTTGAAGATGTCTTAGAGATCATATGGAGGCCCATGTAATTCAAAGTGATCTTGTGTTTTTAATTTGCTTGATAAAGTACTAAATGAGTGAATAGGTCTCTATGAGACCTATAAGGGCTACTAAGGCCTAATGTTAGGGCATAACTACTTAAGTGTGACCCATGTATACTATGATCTACCCATGGGGATAATATTTAAATTTGTATTAGCATGTTAGATGTCTTAAGGATTAAGATGAGTCTTATGGTTGACCAAGAAGTTGATATTAATGAAGACTCTATAAATAGTGGAGATCAAGGTAATGATTTCTAGACTTGAGAGAGAAGAGAAGAGAAGATGTGATATTGAGTGAAGGAACATTTGAAAGAGAAGGTAATGGTTAGTGAGGAACATCAAAGAGTAAAGAGGATCAGTCATAATTATCTGATCAATTTGATGAATATGAACACATAGTCATTGGATCTAATAAACCTAGAAGAGGTTGATTGAGTGAGTGTGCTTAGTAGATCAATTGAAGAGTTGAGTACGTTGAGAAGTGTGTGCATGACCTACATGTAATATTTTTGATGTTGTGATAGATTTTTGTAAGGTTTTATGATTATATATATGATTAGTAGTGAATAGTGATCTAAAAGGGTGTTTTGGATGCATTGCGTATGTGTGTAAGTTTGTGAGAGTATAAAACGGAAAGGTTTTAGTAAGATAAGTCTATCATCAGGTGTAGAAAACATCAAATCAAAGGTGGAGATTAGATCAAGGCATCTAAGTGGGTACTTGGTTACTTAGGGGGTTGGTTTTTCCTTATGGTGTGGGTGTTCCTTAATCAGTGGGTGCTGGTCTAAATATTAGATCTTATTTTATAGGACTATAGTTCATCTTGTAAGGTTCAATGGGTTTTATCCCCCAAGAGGATTTCACACTTAGATGATGTGTTCATGTGATGTATGCTCTTATGATTGATTTATATGTATGTGCTTTCATGTTTATGTTGTTTGATAAAGTTAATGTATACTAAATGGTTAAGATTTGGGAATTGAAGTAGATTATCTTGCATTATTGATTCACCCCCCTTAGTGATTATAACTCTAACAATTGGTATCATAGCAAGACCTTATTTTCAAGTTTAACCACTTGAAGGTGATCCAAGGTACAATGATGGCTAAGTAGTCAAGGAAAGAAAATCTTGAATTGAGATTAATGGTTAAAAGTTTTGAAGAATAGATTAGTTATATTGAGACTGGGAAGAGTAATTATAATTCTAAGGATGATGAGAATGAGGAGCTTAATGAACAATTTATGAAATATAGTGATAAGACAAGTCATCTTGAAACCAAGTTTGGGAGATTAAGTAAAATAGTCAAAGAAGATAAGATGACCATGTAGGATCTTGAGGATCAATTAAGGGTTACAAAGATTAATTTGAGTTCAAAAGATAAAGAATGCAGACATCTCAAAACTTAGTTAAAAGAGACAAATTCTAAGTTGAATTCAAAACAAGGTGAGCATGATAAGTTGAAATCCAATCTTAATTATATAAATATTATTGAAGAAAAAACATGCAGATTAAAGTATGACATGGCTAAGGAAGATAATAGGGATAAGGAGACTATCTAAGTGCTTAGTATTTAGTTAGTGGATGCAAGTTCAAGTATGAGAGCTAAAGAGGATGAGTGTGTTCAATTGACGACCCAGCTAGACTCATTAAAGGATGAGCATGAGCAATTTATTTTCAAAGTAAAGAAGACTGAGAAAGAGAAAGAGAGGTCAACTCAAGCAAGAAGGATTCAAGCACCAAGATAAATAATAAAATATCCATCAAGAAGCCAAGTGCCATTAGGTATGAAATATATTTTAATGGTCATTGTTATGTTTGTCACATGTTTGGTCATAATAGAAGAAATTATAGAAGGAAGAGCAGCTGGTCATCCAGAGTTATGGATAATGTAGTCTACTATAATTGTCATGACATGGGACATATTGTTAGATTTTATCCTATAATGCATAAAAAAATACCAACCTAGGTATGAATACCTAAGATAGTCAAGCTTGAGCATAATGAACCTAAGAGATAGGATGGTATGTTTGTTAATATTCATAATATTCATCACGTAGAAGGTATGAATGTTGTTATTTGTTTCATTTGTCATCAAGTTGGTCATATTAAAAAATATTATACAAGCAAGTTCTCAAATGTTAAGAAGATGTATGGACATCCTAGTGTGCTCAAGAAAGGTCAATCCTTAGTATGGAATCTTGAGGAAGTGAAGACCAAGAAAACCAATTAGATTGAGCTTTAAGATAAAGGTGGAGTGCCTGCTAAAGTAAAAGAGGAATCAAATATGAATAAGGTTCATGAATGCCAAGATAATATATCATCTATCTAGATAGAAAATGAGAATCAAAAGTCAATTCAAGTTGAGCTTAAATAGAAGAACAAGGTTCCAGATGAGACTAGTTTTGAGGTAGGTATGAATTTAAGTAAACATCCTACTATTGTTGAGCATGTTTCATGTGAAGAACATCAGTTGTCAATAAATAGTGATGAGGTTCTTTATTTAATTGAAAATGTATATCATGAATCTTTTTTGTCTCCATATATTGTCAATCTAATCTTAGAATAAAAGGAGAATATTATAGTAGATGAGCATGTTGCTTCTCTTAAGCCTAAAAAGAAGAACTATCAGTATTAGATGAGAAAAGATGGTCTATTTTCCATGATGGACATGAAGGAAAGTCAAGAATTTATGTTATTTGCATTAGTTGAAAATTCTAAAGCAAAAAATGAAGTCAAGGATCCATTTAAAGTCAATCTAGTGATGAGGTAGGACTATAATTCAAATGAGAGTATGGAGATATGGGAGTCTCTTGAGTTTTGGGACTTTTAGTCTCACTATGTCAAAGGGGTGTCTCTCTCTAAGATTCAAGGAGATACTTGACAAAAAGAGGAAGCATGGTGGATACTTGTTGATCTTTTATTGTTGTTGTAGGTTAAAATAGGTCATTAGAATGAAGATGTTGGGTTTGAAGGACTACAGGAAGAAAGTGGAAGTTTTTGGGTGTTTGATCAAGGATCCTTTTTATCAAGATATTATATTGCATAGAAAGGAGACATATTTTTGTGTGGAAGAAAGTATGTGTGCTCTAGGTATTGATCAAAGTGTTAATTAGTATAGATATTGAAGGCAAAGGGTAAGCAAGAGATTGTGAAAGATAAGATTTTAGATAAAGGACTTTGAGAAGGTTAAATTAGTTTGAATGCTGGTTTAAGAGGTTGATCAGTCAAAAAAAGGATAAGTAACTATAATATAAAGTTAAATTAGCTTATGTGGATTGAAGAAGATGTGCATGATGTATGGGGGAACATATGTGAATATGCTTTAGTCATGATAAGAGTGTGAAGATGTCTACTATAGTTATGATTTCAAAGAAGATTGACATGATGAAATGATCAAACCAAGTAATTTATTTTGAAAATATATTGAATCTTCATGCATGAAAAAAAAATCCTTGTGAGTTATGTAGGTAGATAGGTCCAAGGATCAGAAAATCCCAAGTTTAGATTGGTGTATATTAAAGAACAGATGACATGAGATAGAGCTTGATGTTAGGGGGAGATTTATAATCTCTATTAGTAGTTTGGAAAGTCAAAGGATCATATAAGTATAAGTTTGGATTGGTGCATGTCAAAGGGGAAGCAATTGGTTCATATGATTGAATGTATGTAAGTATCATGAGCATCTTAATAATAATTGAATGCATATATATTATTGAGGAACAATTTTTTGCATGTTGAGGAAGAGATCATTTGTCATTAATGTCAAAGGGGGAGAAATATTAGAATGAATATGAATAAATTCAAATGAGTATGAAGTCATTTTGAGGGTGTTTTGCCATCAATGACAAAGGGAGAGATTTTTTAGCATAGTCATTGATGTTAGATTGTCATTGATGTCAAAGAGAGCATGAGATATTAGTGAATTAATGACAAAGACATTTTGTTTGATAGCTTGGACAATATATGACACATTTGTAGGTCTATAAGGATAAAAGAGAAGTTGTGAGGCATACATAGATGTCTTGGTGAAGTTACGGTATGCCACTTGATCATTTAGATCAAGAAACATGCATATTCTAGCTTAAGAGAAGCCAAACCATCACTGCACACCATGTAGATATGAATTAACCAACAAGTTTATGCATTTATCTTTGGTACTCAAAAAGTCAATTGAGGTCAAAGGATTTAATGGAGATGTCTTCTATAATGCCAAGAAGGTATCCTAAAAACTAGGTCTCTTATAGTATTTTATAGCTCAAGTTGTAAACCTTCAAAGTTGATCTTGTAGAATATGATGGGATAGAGACCATCAAGTTTAACTCTGTTAAAGTCTAAGGTCACTAGTCAGTTGATCTAATGGTGAGTATTCATCATCTAGATCTTGATCCAATGGTGCATATTTATTCAAAATGTCAAAGAATATAATATTACATGAACTAGTGATAAGTGTCACTATCTCATTGAGTTGACATAAGATTAATGATTTGTGGGAATTCATATTTATAGAGATTGATGGTGTAGGTTAATTCAAAAGTTAAATGTGTAGAAGGCACACAGAGCTGCCAAGTGGCACAATGGTGGGAGCTCTAATCTAAGATTAATAGTGAGAATTACAAGATAAAGATAGAGATAATTAGAGGAGATCAATGGTGTGTATTTCTCCAAAATTTCCAAGAAGAATAAGATGAGGTTTAGGTGCTTGATGTTTAACATTTTCTCAGTGACAGTTGGAATCTGAATATTCAAATTCATGAGGGAAAAATAGTGCATAGTTTTTGATCTACAAATTTTGATCTAAGACAAATTTCTTGATGAAGTAAAAAGAAAATTTATATAAAAATTTAAGGTGCATCCAAAAAAATTAGTTAGAAGGTTTGATTGTTTGTAAAATCAAAGCTAGGGAGCTCTAAAGTTGACTATGTGTTTTATCATGTTCTGCAAGTGACTCGAGAGGGATAATTGAGTTGTTTTTGATAGTATTTTGATCATTAAAAATGATAAAACTATTGGAGAGTGTTGTATACTCAATGAAGATAATTTTTGTGGATTTTGGAGGTTTGAATAATACATATTAAATATGAACAAAGGCTTAGAAGCTGGCTGTATATTCGTTCATGGTGATTAAATGTACATAATAATGTTTGTGTAATTTGTGATTTATTAGATGAGTGTCTTGGTGGGATCAATCAATTGAAGATGTCTTAGATATAATATGGAGTGGTCCCATGTAATTTAAAATGATCTTGTGTTCTTAATTTGGTTGATGAAGTGAAAAATGAGTGAATAGGCCTCCATGAGACCTATAAGGGCTATTAAGGCCTAATTATAAGGCATAGCTACTTAAGTGTGGCCCATGGATGCTATGGATAACCTATGAGGATGTATTGATCTTTGTGTTAGCATGTTATATGCATTAAGGATTAAGACAAGTCTTATGGCTGACCAAAAAGTTGATATTGATGAAGATTCTATAAATAGTGGATACCAAAGTAATGGTTTCTAGACTTGAGAGAAAATAAAAGAGAAGATGTGATATTGAGCAGAGGAACCTTTGCAAGAGAAGGCAAAGTGAAGTAAGGACCATCAGAGAGAAAAGAGGATCAGTCATAATTATCTGATCAAGTTGATAAATGTGAACACATAGGTAATTGGATCTAATAATCCTAGAAGAGGTTGATTGAGTGAGTGTGCTTAGTGGATGGAGTGAAGAGTTGAGAAGGTTGATAAGTTTTTGAATGACCTACATGTCATGTTTTTAATTCTATGATAGAGCTTTTATAGGTTTTATAATTGTGTATATGTTTATAAGTGAAGAGTGATACAAAAGGGTGTTTTGGATACATTTCTTGTGTATGTAAGTTTGTGAGAGTGTAAAAGGGAAAGGTGTTAGTAAGAGAAGTATATCATTAAGTGTAGAAGACATTAGATCAAAGGTGGAGATTGGATCAAGGTAGCTAAGTGGGTGCATGGTTTCCTAAGGGGTTGGTTCCTCTTTATGGGATGGGTGTTCCTTGATCAGTGGGTGCTAGTTTAAATGTTTGATCTTATTTTATAGGACTGTAGTCCATCTTGTAGGGTTTAGTGGGTTTTATCCCCCAAGAGGGTTTACTACATATATGATGTGTTCATGTGATGTATATTTTTATGAATACTTTATACCTATGTGTTTTCATGTTAATCTTGCTTGATCAAGTTAGTGTATGCTAAATGTTTAAGGTTTGGAAATTAAATTAGTTTATATTGCATCACTGATTCACCCCCCTCTTAGTGATTGTACCTCTAATAGTAATTTCAATATGATAATGTTAAGAATGTTGTTAATAAGCTTCTAGTTTATGATGTTAATGACATCCCTATAATAAATGATGACATCAGTCGTAGCCTTTGTAATAATTACTAAGTATAAATAGGTTCTACACCAAGTTCTCTAACCCATGTTAAAAGTGTGAGCCTAGTATGAGCATTTAAAGTGAAGGCAACCCCTTGACCATTCATGCATTGATATGATGCTATAACTAGTCCACCTAAAGGCTTGCACATATAGGCCACCAGGCTTAGCCCATAAAAGTCTTGTGCCTATGAATATATATATATATATATATATATATATATATATATATATATATATATATATATATATATATATATATATATATACTTTTATCAAATGACCAAGTCCCATAATTAATGTCTTGTGCCATGGCACAAATATCATAATATAGGCTCTAGTTCTTTCTCTAAGGCCTACTCCTTATGTGAATTGATGCTAGCATAGTCGAGTGCAAAATGTTGAGCACAAAGGGAAAATCCCATGTTTTTGCTTGGTTGAAATAAGTCCAAAACTGACTTAAAAACCTTGAGCACCCTTTTCTACAACATTTTGGTTTTGTTTTTGGGACCCATGTTGAATTTTGTTGTTGTAATGGTGTGAAATAATAATGTACTGACTCTTCCTTAAAAAACTTGAGTGCTAGTTGAAATAGGTGGAAGATAACTTTACACTAAAGAATCAAACTTGAAAAAGGCAAAACCCAATAAAGTGGATTCAACACAACTTGTATGATACTCTATATGAGGTCTAAATCTGTATGTTGCCTGAACATGTATACTTATGGTTGGCTGCATATTCAACCCACCAAAGAAGGAGCTATAGACAATACTATGAGTGGATGAAAGAGCACCTAGATAGGCTTGATATCTTGGATGCCACATGGACTAGAGGAATAGATAAATGGTAAAAAGGAGTGCTGAATATTTTAATTCTTGATTTTTTAGTTTTAACATACTCATACCCTAAGGAAGCAAAGTATCAATTTTGCATGAACCTAGAGGCATGTTTGTGAAGGAATTTAATGCATATCTTAAAAATTTAATGGTGTATTATGGTTTAAAACTTTGGGGATGGAAGGCTAAGGTCCTTTCATGCATGAGTAACATAAAGGGGGAAAAGGGGATGTGAAGGTGAAGAATAATGGAAGGGGATGAACAAATTGACACTTAAGTGCTTAGAAGATAGACCTATAATAAGAGATAATGCAGGTTGATGGAAGATCTAGAACCTAAAAGTGCTGAGAGAACTTGTAGCGAGTGGGAAGGGCATGGTGAAGGATCTCTTGAAATGCATTAGTGAAAGGATGAGAGAAATAATGAGGTGATAGATCGATATCAGTATTTGATAGGTGTAGAACCCATTGGGTACCTACAAGACTTGGTAATTAAAGATACACATAATGTGCCTACCCTCTTTGAACATGTGGTGCATGCTCACACACTATATCACCCACTTGAAGAAAGAAAAAAAGTGATAATTGACCCTATTATTGACATAGATTTTAGATGTTTTGTATACTTGGAGTATAATTTTGTGATTGAATGAAATATTTCATATGAAGAGGTGAGTACAACTACCCCTAGACCATTGGGCACTAACTCACTACAACATAAATTAAGCATAAATATATGGACTTATCTAATGTCAGAAACATAAATAAGGTAACATCCCTTAGGAAGTGTACTAGAGCCACAAGTAAGTAGTATAATGCCATCAACATCAATGGTGCCAATAGTAACAATGAGATCAATTCCTAACCTAGTGGCTGGAGGCATTAGAGGACCACCAAGATATATACCTAGAGGATAAGCTCTTCAAATCCTAGCTTCCCCTACATCAAATATATTAAAAAATGACCATGCACTTATCAGAGTATTATGGTGTGTAAAATGCCACATAACATGTGCTAAAGTGTGAACTAAAATGGCACGTGTGGGGCATAACCCAATCAGAGCATAAAATGACCCAATTTGTAACCACTCTAGTTGATCATGCCCATAATTGGTATAATAAATTTGACCCTAACCAAGCCATGGTTGATTATGATATGCTGAAGGAGGCATTCTTAAAGGAATTTGACATTTCAAAGTTAGAATAGTAGAGCATCACCATGATCAAGGAGATTACCCTAGGGCTCTCAAAAATTGTACACCTATATGATGCAATGTTCCAGACTCTCCTATCAAAGCTCCCATATGATATCCACCCTTCCCAACATGTGGAGTGGTTCATTAGAGAATTGATCATTATATTCTAAATAACATTTTCCATGAAGAATTTTATAGACCCTCATAAAGTGATTAAATCCATGCTTAGGGATAAGGTAGTTATAAGAACAAATACTAAAATCAACCCATTTATGGAGACATTGAATTACATATATGGCCTCCCAAATCCAAAATCTTATCACTAGTTTGTCATAAGATGATGAAATTGTATTATGGTGCATCAAATGTGAAGTGGAAGGCCATAATAGGAATAACTAACCATGAAGAAATGTGCACACATTGCTTCTAAGTTATGAATCCTATTGAGAAGCACATGATGTTTGAAACTTCCCTTTATTGTAATGCATCATCCAAGTCAACACAACCATCTATTATCGGTTGTATGACACCTACACACATATCACTATTGATTGCTAGGTGATTGATGAGATGTACAAGAACACGGAAAGAGTCACATAAAAGGTTATTAAAATAGTCTAAGGGTAGGCTAACCAAATAAATGAAGGCTGTGGTCAGCAAAATATAGGATTTGGGATACAATAAGGTTCTAGAAGTTGAGGTGGAGGATGTAGTGTTAGAAGGTTCCCACTATGCTCGTGTTATAAGTATGGTTCCATAGAGTGTTATCATCATGAATACCCTAAAAATCCCATATTTAGGTATTTTCAAGGGTCCTATATGTTTGAGGAATGCCTTGACATATACAAAACATTATCCCAAGGTAGGCCTAGAATAGACAAAGGCACAAGAATGACCAAACACATGATAAAGATAGATAGTTGGACCCTAAAGGTGCAACTAACCCATGAATAAATAATCAAAGGTACATATTAATACTCATAGTGGATTCACCACTCAGCTTCCAATTGTACCAATACCTAAGTTGTGCTTAGAATATGGGGATAAAGGTCACACTAAGTGAATAATGTGGCCTAAACCTAAAGTAGGAACTTACCTAGACCTAACATGCCAAAAATATATATTGCAATAGGGCATGAGTTTAATCTGATACCTATAAGGGGAGCTCTAATTAACATGAGATGTAGAAGCACAGGTTGCTTCTTCTTGAAAGAAGTAGGACAACCAAGAAGTTGAGATATAAAAATTAATGGAGATTCTACACCTATTGCAAATAGAGGGAATGTTTCCCCTATTAAAGAGCCTACTCTTAGAGAATATAGGTTAAAATTTAGGTGAATTTTATATGCCACACATGGAGAGGGAAAAATAAGTTAGGCATGCACAGAATGTGGAATATGATAAAGAACTCTTATTGAATGCCACTATTCATGGATGGTCTATTTGTGAGGTTCTTGTAGACACAAATGCTGAGGTCTATATATTAACCAAGAATGCCTCAGATAAAATGGGTAGGACAACTTTAAGGCCTTCCCCTCATGTACTTTTCATGGCCAAGAAGACCCAAGTGAAGCCGATCAGAATTTTAAAGAGCATAGTTGTAGATATCATGGGCACCAAATTTCATGCTGACTTTGAGGTGATTAAGTTATCATAATAGGATAACTATTTGAAGATTATAGGAAGGCCATGATGTTATAAAAATAACATAAATATTTATTTCAAGAAGCACTGCATTAATTTTGAAAATATAAGGGAGAGGTTAGTTATACCCCTCTCACTGGACCAAGGACCCCCTATGTTGAGAGTGTGGATATTAAAGATGAGATCAACCATATATATAACATCACAATGCACAATGATAAAACTCTAAACCTTGATGATTGAGGATTCCTCTCTTGGGAATATAGATAGTTAACCTCAAATGCTACAGACATTTCTTATAACTAATGGGTCAAAGAAGCATATGAGGCAACTAGTTGAAGGTACCACTTAGTACATATAAAGGCACCAAAACTAGTAAGGATAGGTTTGGTATAGATTGATTGCACTTATAAAATATGGGTCCTTTGTGCCAAGAAAAAGGGAAATAGAGTATTTCACCTTAGCAAGGGTAAACTTACAGTGCTCCCAAGTTATGAAATGAGTAGTCCATTAGAATACTATATCTAAGACCTTGAATAATGCATCCAAAAAGAAGTGGATAGGATGGGAACACTAGTGTATACATTGAATATCATTTCCGCTTATTGGTGGGTAGAAAAAAGTTTTGGATTGACAACTTGGTGAGATGTAAAGGCAGCCATTTACACTAGATTAGGGAAGAGGAATGAGGACTTGGATATCTTGATCTACTCTAGAAACTCTGACCCCATAACACATGTGTGCCTTTGTAAAGAAACTTGGATTGTCTATGATGAAAATTCCCCAAGGAATATATGGGTTCATGCCTTCTATATGACCTTAAAAACTTGGGTGTGGGCATGGTATGTTTTCAATGAGATGCACCAAAATATAGCCAACTAGGGTGTACTAAAGGAGTAGTTTGTTCACACCTTCTCCTTTTCTTCACAAAACCTTGAATTAATTGAGCCACTACAGATAGTTTAAAGGTTAGTGTTTGAGGATACTACAATATTTGAGGAGTGCATGAAATCCATGTTTATTGAAAAGGGTTGGTAATCCTAAATTTATTTTAAGATCAAACCCTCAATAGTGACTTTAATGATGAGGATGATGAAACGTGAAAGGAATGCAACTAGATAAACTTGATAGGAAAAAGGAAGCTAGTATGCCAAGTTAAGGATAATGATCTAGAGGAAGAAGAACCTACCCACCTTTAGATAGAAACAACTTAGGAAATCAAATAAGTTGAAGATTCACATAAGGAGGATAATGAGCCCTACCATGTGTCATTAAAAATGTTAAACATAGATATCAACTTAGAAGTGGAACCAAAGATTGCTACTTTGGGTGTTTACTGGTCTGATGAAAAGTTGGCCTATATTGTGGACCTCCTAAAGGAATTCTAAGACTTGTTCCCTTGGAACTATAGAGACATGAAAGACACACACCCATCCCTTAGGAAGATGATCATCAAGATAGTTGATGGCACAAGACCTGTCAAGAAGTGACCTTACATGATAAACCCCAATCTTCACACCAAGTTCAAAATAGATATTGATGGTATGCTAGCTATAGGCATAATCTACCCTATGCAAGAGTTTAAATGGGTTATACCCATGGTAATCAATATCAAGAAGGATGGGAACATCTAAATTAGCATGGACTATATATTATTAAATTTTTCTTGTGTAACTGACCCATTTTTTATTCCATTCATTTATGAAGTCTTGGATGGCATCATAAGTTGTGAGATATACACTTTCAATGATGGGTTCTCAAGATACCATAACTACCTTTGCAATAAAATGGGGTTGTTTCACATATAATGTGATGCCTTTTGGACTCAATAATGTGTCAGTTGTATTCTCTTGAGTGGTGATGACCACTTTTAAAGACTTCATTCACAAGTTCCTTTAAGTGTACTTAGATAATTGGATTATGTATGGGCTAGTAAAGGATCATTATGATAATTTGTACCTAATGTTTCAAAGGTACAAATAGTTACAAATATCTTTTAACTTCATAAAGTGTGTTTTCACAATGCCATTTGGAACTTTGATTGGGAACATCATTTTCAAGTATGGCCTACTCATTGGTCCAACAAAGATTTCCATCATCCTTTAGCTCTAGACCCCATCAATGTAGAAGGACATTTGTACCTTTCTTGGCCATTATGGGTACTATAGGAAGTTCATAAGGAACTATGCCAATATTGAATCTCTAATAAAAGAGATCTTGTAAAAGGATGGCCCATTTTATTAGGGTACAATGTAGGAAGATGCATTTGAGACCCTAAATCTTAAATTAGCAAACAAAATGATATTGTAATTTCTTGATTGGATGATTCCCTTCCATGTCTATGTCGATGCATCTCGTACCATGATTAGTTCCATTCTAGTACAACTAGATAAAGGTAAAATGGAACATCCCATTTCTTTCTCAAGTATAAAGTTGACCAAGGTAGAGTAGGACTACATAAAAACTGAACATGAGGTGCTTACCATGGTCTACACCTTGTAAAAATTCTTGATAGTACCTATTGACAACTACCTTCATATTCTTCATTGATCATAAGGCACTTAAGTACTTGGTGAACATGCCCATTCTCCATGGGTGAATTTATTTATGGATAATTTTTTTTCAAGAATTTTAGTTCTCTATTATAGTCAAGCTTAGAAAACAAAACTCATGCCCAAACCATTTGTATTGCATAAACTCTGGTAATGCGATAGTGCCTATAAAAGATGATATGATTGATGTGTAGCTATACAGGGTTCATTACATCCCATAAAACTTGGTGGAGAACTCTACATTTTTGACATCTGTATCTATGCCCTAGACTATGATAACTAATGAGAAGAATCAAATCATAGTTCATACCACCCTATTTCAACTCACTAGTAGGGAACTATACAAGTTAAGTTATGATGAGGTCCTCTACTGATGTTTCTTAGAACATGAATGAGACTCAATATTGCATTAGGTGCATGAGGGGATTGCTAGAGGCCATTACACTAGAGATGCTATAGTGTATAAGGCTATACAATTAGGATTATGGTGGCCAAATTTATTCTGAGATGCTAAATATTGAACCAAAGTATGTGACATATGTTAGTGCATAAGAAGGCCCAACCACTAGGATGAGATGCTTCTCATCCTCATCCTTGCCCAGGTGCCATTTGAGTAATGGACCATTGACTTTGTTTGGAATATTACTCATACTATAAGGCACACAAGCACATGATACATTCTGGTGGCCATAAATTATTTCACCAAGTGAGTTGAGGTAGCATTGACCAAAGATTGCACAACCACCACTACAATAAGGTTTATTTGGGTGAACATCATCAGCCATAATGGATGCTAACTTTGATTGATTAGTGACTATGGTGTATACTTTATCAACATAATCATTAAAATCCTATTGACTAAATATATGGTGGCACACCATAAAATGACACCTTATCATCCCCAAGTGAATGGAACTACTGAGGCATTTAATAATATATTAAGAATGTGCCTCACAAAGATATATAATGTTGGTCACAAAGTTTGGGATGATCGAGTGTTAGAAGTATTATGGGCCTATTATACTACATACAAGAAATTGAATAAGGATACACCATTTAAATTTGTGTTTGGTGCAGAGGCCATTCTACCCATGGAATTTTTAGTGCCCTCATTACACATCACATGTATTGGTCGATTAGATGGCCAAGAATCCTTGAGTGTATACCTAGAAGACTTGGAGTGCCTAGATAAGACATGTGCCAATAAAAGATAGATCCAACAAATAGAAAAAGCATGCTTAAATCTATGGCATGAAAATCACATCAAGCTTAAGGTTTTTACCAAAAGCTATATTGGTCTTTGTATATGACTCTAAGTATTTCAAGTACCTAGGCATGTTACAGATTAGGTGGATGGGACCCTATATCATCCACAACATATTGGTGACTGGCACATGTAAAATGTGAATGTTGATACGTGAAATGATCCCTAGGAATTTTAAAGGCAATAAATTAAATCCCTATAGTCATTAGGATGGTGCTTATGCCATCAGACTCTGACTCATCAATCATAAGTCAGTTGTTTTGATGACCCAAATAAAATTTGGTGAAAGCCAAACATTTCCTAATGTTTTTTTTGTTTTGTTTTAAGTGAATAAGTATTGCACTTAGTCCTTTAGGAGGAATCTTCTATAGATTACACACATAAATCTGGTTGGGTGAGTTGAGCATGGATGATTTATAAAGTACTTAAAGCTGGATACCTAAGTTTTTAGGCATGTGAAGTTACCATATTCAGAAGGATGTGAGTACAAGTAGAAAAAGGGAGGCACACAAGATTCTAGTGTGTAAAAAACCTAGAGAGTGAAGTGTTAGAGGACTAATATAGGAATTTTTATGGGGTAGGGAAGGGTGAAGTGAGAGAAAAAGTGCAAGAAATTGACCAAAAGAGGCATGCTTGAAAGGAAGAACAACATGAAGGAGAGATGGAATCAAGGAAGTTGAATCATGTGCATATGAGGTAATACACCTAAGTTTCCATAATAAGGGTGAAGGTCATGCCAATGTGAACAAAGTGAAAGAGGAATATTGTCTAGATAGTTATCACCCATCCAATAGTTAGTGAGAAGTGACAATTTGAATCACCCATCACTTCATAGAATAATCTATTTAGAGAATTTAATGATTGTGAAGGTAGAGTCAAAAATATCTACAATAAATGAGAATGTGGTAGCATATTTTCATGGATTTTTTAGGTTTAATATATTTCAATAAATCCACACACTGCCATGCCATTAATTACTAGACATTAATGGGGTAGCTAAAAACAAAGTATAAAAAGGCAAACAACACATTAGACTAGGTTTTAAACTTTGATAAAATTTGAACCCAAACATAGAATTGAATCAGAGACAATTAATTTTTTTACCACAAGTGAAAACCTAAGCATCCGCATCCCCAAGAGATAACATTTGAACTAAGATAGAGAGTGTGTTTTGATTTGAATTGGAAAGGAAGTAAGGAGAGAGGAATTGTGAGAGAAATTAGGCAATAGAAACTCTATAGAACACTGAGGCTATTATTAATGGAATCAAAATCTTGAGAGCCAAATTCATAGTCGTAAACCTCATGACTATGAGAAAGCACAAATCAAGATTAAGGGCTTCAAGAAGATTAACCAAATACACTTTAATAGTAGCCAATTCTAAATGGGGAAGAAATGATTAAGTTCAAGTCTACCACAAGCATAAAAGGATTCCAAGAAGGTGTAAATGGTAAAATAACAAACTACTATGAAGAAATAGGTGTAACTGGTAGAAGATGTTAGCATCATAGTGGTTGATATTGAGGCAAGTACAAAGCTTGCATACAAATAAATGTAGTTCCCCCCTTAGGTTATAGTGGGAATAAATGGGTGTCCTTCACACATATGTGCAAATTGAAAGAGTAAAACCATTACACACAAAGAAATATGCAAGAACTTGACTAGGATTGAATGGTTGATACAAGAAAGAAGGCCAAGGTGGGCATGGCACCTTTTGACATTTCCATTCGAGACAAGTTAGTAATGATAGGTGAGAACCAATTATATGAGTTGCCAAGCTTGGTTAATCTGAAGGAATTGGTGTAATTCTTCCTCTTGTATGTCCATGGTGACAAGTTATATTTTATAGGGAGTTACATGTAGATATTGGCATGCCTCATCAATAGAATCATAGGGTTCTTAAGCATAAGAATAGACATCTACCAAATGATGGAGGATGATGTAGAGGTGTAAAGGGTCATAAAACTCTTGGGCTAATATAAGGCATGGTTCACATTCCTAATCAAGGTCATTCAAGACCCTGGCATGAGTGTAGTGGAACACCTCATTAGCTCTAAGCTTTTCCCTAGTGGTCATTGGTATGACATAATTAAGACTTACTTATGCATCACCCACCACATGGCATAAGGGGAAAAGTTCAACATCTCCAAGTTTATTGCTTAGGAGATTGTTAAAAACATGTTGGAGTACCATAAAGCATGTTATACCTTTAGGTGAGTATCCATACTAATATTTATTATGATGGAGGAGATTGATGTGCCCACCAGTGGCGATGACAACTTTTGGGTGTTGTCATTGCGCAATGACTCTCTAGCATTAAAGTACCAAGACTTCATTTATCACCCAAATTCTCTAAAAAATACAAAAAAGGGGTGTAAGAGTGTTGTGATTGGTACATCAAGGCATTTGGGGTTGAATGGTGCATTTCATAGGAGCTCCTCCATCACATGGTAGGAATAAAGACTTTCACCATAATGTAAAATTTTTGTGTAGTGTGCCTGGTGCTCATAGAAGAAAACTTATCCATTTGGTTGAAGTTACCTTATGCATTTTCATATAAATTTTCATGGTGGCATTAAATAAGATTCCCAATGCATAGTAGTTAGATATCCTAGTATAGACCATGGATCAAGAAAGGATAAGGTTGATACACTAATATGTGTGCCCATGATCAAATGCAACTAAGGATGAAGAGGATGACTTTGATCAGATGGATCTCCATCCCTTCCTAAGGAAAATAATCACTAGGAGCATCTTCAACCTATATTATGAAATGAAGCTGCATAAGAAAGGTGCCATTGCATAAAAAGATGATGATCACCCCCTCTTGATTCGCAATGAAGGGAAGATAGTGCTAAAGAACTAGGAGAAGACCCACCAAAATAAGTATGGAAAGACACTTTAGGAGATCAAAGAGTGTATCGAGTTGAATATTACCTCTAAAGAATAAGCTACACCTCTAACTCCCAATAAGAATATAACCTTCATGCCAAAGATTGCTTCCTCTAATAAGAATTACAAAAAGAAGTCTATAAGACCCATGTAATTCTAAATAATAACTCTAGCATAAATGGAGAAGGAAGAGACCTTCACACCTAGGATGGAGGAAGAGACTGAAGAATAAGAAAGTGAAAGATTATATATCTTTTAAGAAGAAGAAGAAGAAGAAGAGGAAGATGATCCAAGCACCAAAGATGCATAGGAGGCCCTCCAAAGTGGCACAACCACCATGATTTAAGAAGAATAAAAGATGATTAACTCCTCATCTAGAGAAGAAACTTCCACATAGACTCTGAAAATAGAAGAGGAGAAGAGAAGGGTGTGAAAGAAAAAGGGCCATAATGAGAGAAATTGAGATGGCACTTATTCTTAAAGAGAAGAGTAGACATGTAAAGGAAAAGGAAGTGGCCAAGGTAGAGAAGGATAAAAAGGTTCTCGTAAGCATGAGACCAACCAATGAAGTATCCAAGATAGTTCCCAACACCCCCACTAGCTAGGTAGAAGAAGCTACATAAAAGGCATGCCCTGGTAATGAAGGGGCACTTGAAGAAAAAGAAGGCAATTTTGATACCTCAAAATATAAAATAGAGATATCCAAGAAACCCAAATAGTAACAAGGTGATGATGGTGCATAGAAAATTTCCCCAGAGGTGAACATTTGTAACCCAAGAGTAAGAAGTGAACAAAGGGGAAAAGTCTAAGGAAGAAACCCCTATGGAACAAGCAATAGATGAGTCCTTTGAGGAGAGCACCAAAGAAAGTGGTGGTGTCAATGAAGAGGAGGAAGAGAAAACAAATATAGTCATCATCAAGAATGATGACATGGAACTAAGCATAAAGGAAAGGGAATATAAGGGATTGGAGGACAAAGACCTGTATATTTTTGACACCATAACCCCCAAGCTACCACTACTAGGACATGCAAATAACTTACTTTTGTGTTTGATCATTATATGGATGGGCCTCACTTTAAGGCACCTAAATTAGTTATTTTAAGCACAAAAGAACCTAAATAAGGGCATGACTCCCTTATCATAAAACCTCATGCCATGAACCTAGTATGATCTATGAATGCACTTATCAGGATGGCCATCAAGGTTATGTACCACAATATAATCAATGATGGAAAGGCAAGAAAATGGAAGAAAATTCATAAAGAAGCCCAGGAAGAAGTGTGGGCCACTAAGTTAAAAATTTAACATCTATGTGAGTGCATAGATATAGTCAAACCATCCCTTTTGGTCAGTGTTGATACCTTGAACCTCTTTTATATTGATAAGATCTATGTGCTAGTGAAGCATATGCTCCTAAGGATGAAACTTGAGTTGGCACAGGAAGATGAAGAAAAATAATATACCTGTACTATGCTACAAAAGGAGCATTCTTATAAACTCAAACAGGTGGAAAAACTCTTCATGAAACTATAAGAGGGCATAGATGTAACGGATTCCATCTTCTTGAGATTCTCCAACCAAGCATCAGTCATAGTTGCATACCTGTAGCAGGAAAAAAGAAGAGAAGGAGAAGATGATGGTGCATGTTTATTCAAATAGTAGATTAGAGTGAACATAGATCATGGGGAGTGTTAATATGCTAAGCACCCAAATCAAGGACCAAGAACAAAACTTGGAAGTACTTTTTTGCACTTTACAGACTAAGACCTATGAGAAATCCTAGATGGGAGTGTAATTGAGACTAAGGAAAATGTAGAGTCCTTCAAAAAGTAGATGGAAAAGACTAATGTGATTACACTTAGTACAACCTCCACCAAAATATATAACACCACTACAGAAATTAATCTCTCCATAAATGGATTTGATTACTTCAATGCTGAGCTTAAGGAGAGTGTGTCAGAGTTATACGTGCCAAGGACTTTGATAGCCTAGTTTGAGGATGCACTAGAAATTTTGCATGGGGTAAGGTTGGGCCCATTATTTTTTGGTATGTAAGTATTTGTGCTAGTATGATAGACACATTGACATGAGTCATAATTTTTGGTGATGATGACATTTTGGCATATTAGAACTAGCTAGAGGAATCAACACACACTTTGTGCCAGCTAACAAATGGCTAACCAATTCCAAGAATTCTAGGTCATCTTATAGGTTAGGTGATACATGGTGACTATAGTAAGAAGGGTGAAAGGTGATAGAGCTAGCAGGAATGATTACAAAGGCTCTAGATTAACACCTAACATTCACACTCCACCCTAGAAGAGATGTTCTTGAAAATCTATAAAAGGAGCTCAAACTAGGAGGTCTAGGAGGAAAACTTAGTACAACAAAGCTCTGGAGAACTAAAATTGGTCCTATATTCATTGTAATTATTTCCATTAGACTTAGGACTAGCTCAAATGCCATGAAGGCTCCATTTGTAGTTCCCAAGCTTGCATGTGAGCCTTTGAGTTGTTAAGTAGCTTGAGCAAATATTTTACTCTATTTTAAATATTATGAACTTTGTATACCTTTTTAACTTTGATTAATGATAATGGTTGTTGTTCTAAATGGTATTCTATCTAATTTATGCATCATTTGAATTTATAGTGAAATATGAAAGGGTTATAATGTTTTAATTTCAATATATTAATGTTAATAATGTGGTTAAAATGTTTTTGGTTTATGATGTAAATGGCATCCCTATAATAAATGGTGATGTCATCCATATCATGTGTAATAATTACTATATATATATATATATATATATATATATATATATATATATATATATATATATAGGTCCTATGCCAAGTGCTCTAACCCATGCTAAAATTGTGAGCCTAGTATGAACATGTAAAGTGAAGGTAACCCCTTGGCCCTTCAAGCACTGATATGATTCTATAACTAGTCCACTAAAAGGCTTGCACCTATGGGCCACCAAGATTAACCCATAAAAGGCTTGCACCTATGAATATATCTCAAGCTTTCTCTCAAATGACCAAGTCTTATAACTAATGTCTTATGCCATGACACAATTATCCCAACACGGGCTCCAATTATTTTTCTTATACACTTCAGGTGAGATCATAAGGCCTATGACTTATGTGAATTGATGCTGATGCAGTCAAATGTAAAATGTTGTGCACAAAGGGAAAATCCCATGTTTGTGCCTACTTGAAATAAGTCCATAACCAACTAAAAAAACCTTTAGCACCCTTTTATAAAAAAATATTATTAGGTTGTCCATATAATATGTCTTATCATTCTAAAATAATATGCCTTAATCATGAATCAATCAATACATTCGGTTGGGCATAACTCAATTAGCCTTTATTCCTTTTTAGGCTTTTTGGAGATTTAATCGGCCTTCTTAGTAACACTTTACCCTTTGATCTTTATTAAACCATATTAAAACACCTCACATGGAAGGAAAACATCATATGCCACTCAAATATACCTTATCAACCTTCACTTTAGTTCCATAACACCTTTTAGGTCCAACCACCATTTGAACCCTTTCTCAAAACACTGCTCATAAAGGCCTATGCATATACAAAAAATATTTCTTGAACAATTAAGGCATACACTCAATTTTTATAAAAAATTGTGGAAAAAAATTACATATTCAAAATCCTCATGACTTTAGGGTCATCTCAAACTTCATTATATTCTTTAACTCATTGAATACAGGCTCAAATTCTTCTCTGCAAGATGCTTACTCAAAACTGCCAACTGACTTCAAAACATAGTCAAGGAAATATGAACTTATGTCACTTGATTGAATATATTAAAGGGATTTAAATTTATGAATAATATATTATATAATTATAATAGAAACCTCCATCAAACATATCATAAATTCTGATGGAAACTATTGGTTTTGTAGACCAATCTGTTGATCTATTCTCTCACATACTTTACTCATCCAGACAAACCATTTTGGCTTCAATGTTCCAAATTCTTACACTAACTTCCAAGATTATGAAAATAATGGATAGATTATTCAAGTCCAAAATAACATTATCAAACACTTTAATCCATCATTCTAACATGAAAACACATCAAGAATCATCTTCTCACTTTTGCTTGATTTCCTTACTATCTACATCACTAGGTCTATTAACGACTGGCCAACTTAGATCACTAAATTTCACACCTGAGATATATAATATATCTATAAACCTTCATGTATAATAATTAAAAGTCTCACACTTTCATCTTTATCTACTTAACAACTTTGACTTGGTCAAATCTACCTAATACAATAGATCTCCAAAAAATAAACACTTTCCTATAGGGTATGTTCACTCATATGAGAAACCAATCATACCTAGAGATGATTGGGATATTTGAATATATAATCCAATAGATTAAATATCCATACCAAGCCATTATTATCTCTTTATAAAAATATCTTCAACATCAGGTCATTGCCAGGGTTCTTTGAGGGTTTAGACTAATTTTAGTCTTAATGATCTTCATAAAACTTAGCTCCTATTTTCAAAAATCAATGCTTGTAACTTTGAGATAGAATCATTTCTAATCTACCATGAACATATTATATTCTCATGTAGATGATACACATTCCAAGAAACACTTTAAAAACTTTCTCGGGTAGACAACTCTTTATTATGTGCACTTGAGAGATCTTGAGATACTTATTAAAGCCTTTTATTAAAATCAGGTCCTAAAACTTTATGCACATGATTAAAATATATTGAGTCACCTCTATCAATTTTTACATGCTCACCCATGTTATGGAAACTAATCCAAATACCTTATCTAGCCACCATCTCTCTTTTGATTTCTAGGCCTTGACCTGTAAGTCTCATTAGGCCTTTAATCTAACCTTCTAGCCACCCTGTAGGATTCACATTGAAAATATCCTATGTTCCAATGCCTCTTGTGTATGATCAAGGAACCTCATACACTCAATATTATTTGGATATGTAATAGATTATCTTTAAATCTTCAACAAAGCATCTTCAGAGGTACTTATAGGTCTTCAGATCTTGACTAAGAATCTTCGTAGCATCTTCAGAGCTACATATATATATCTTCAAAGCTGACCTTCTAATCATTTTCAAGTCCATCAACACCTCATATAAAAACTTAAATATCTTCTCTCATGACCAAACATTGGCAAGTATTTTTTGTAGCTTCACTAAGGATCTTTGTAGCTCATTAAGAGTATCTTTGAAGCTATCTACATAGATCCTCAAAACATACAACTTCTTCTTTGGAACTCACTCATTTCATCATGCTACCTACACATACTATCTCACAAGGTCTAGAAAAAGCATTATACGATGCTTGAAACTTGCCATACTGACTTGTACTTAATGATATTACTAACATTATTCAAATAGTACTTTCACATAACCTCTCTTCATACAACAACAACACTCACTATGCTAGCATGAGAACTCATCATATATAACCTCGAACCTTACTTGAACATATAACTTCACAAGAGCCTTTGACATCAATGAAAGCATTAACAATAAAACTCAATGATCAATGACAATGCTCAATAATCTCCCCCTTAATCAATGACAATGTTTAACACACAATACTTCATCGCATATTTCATATTGATGTGTACATAGTTTAAAACATAAATGTCCATATCAATTTTTATCGAGTATAAAACTTGTATAAAGATGAGTGTGAATCTATAGTTGTCTTATTTTCATCCCATCCCCATACATAATATAATTAAACCAAAAAGAATCCCAATTTATATGTACATACTTATATATCCATAGCATAAGATTTAAAAATAGGTGTATGTTTTATACTTATTCATTATCTATATCCATTTGACTCTAAATAACATAATTTAAAACCCAACCTTCAATTTGTCTAAATTGATAATATCAAAAAGTTTTATTTATTATCACCTAAAATTCTTGATAGGTTCAAATATAGTTCTATATAAAAGTGTAAATCTACTCAGTCACTTGTAAAACCTTACGACATAGATGTATAATTTTATATATCTCTCATCTACACACACACACACACACACACACACACACACACACACACACACACACACACACACACACACACACACACACACACACACACACACACACACACACACACACATTCATGTTTATATATATCCCTATGGTTTTATCTATATTTTTCACTTATGTATATATTTATGTATATATATCATCTGACCCAATGTTATATAATTATTTTCATTATTTTTATTGAGTATCCAAAAAATGATAAATAAAATTTTGAATGCAACACTATCTAATTTTGTAACCCATATTTAAAATACCAAATTGGAAATATATATATATATATATATAGACACACACACACACACACGCACACACACACACACACATTGATCCAAATAATTCAAATTCGAGCCATTGTGTATATATCTAACCACAATTTATTCCCAATATGAATATTTTTTCAAACTTTGAGAGGATTCTAAGATTTTGCAGAAACCCTAATAGTCATAGTATTTCTATGGCTCTGTCCTATAAATTAGTTAGGTTAACTTGCGTCTTTGTGGGGTTCTGTGGAGGTCAAGCCTTCTATAGGGATCCAAAAACCACCCATCTAATTATAGGATTCACACAAGAAAACCCAGTCACTTAAGTTCAAAACTCATTCATAAAATACATAGGAATTTAATTATTACACCAACCTTGTAAAAGTATATATTCCAATGAAATCTAGACAAAAATATTTCTACTCATACTTTTTCACCACCTTATTCACCTTCAGTTCCCTTTCCCTATTTTTTGTTTGTTTCCCATTCACAACCCCCATTATCTTTTTATTCCTTTTTCCATCTATCTCCTCACTACTATCTACTACCACCTCAACTTATTGATAAATGCATTCCGAAAATGGCTCAATAGAACTTATTCATTATTTCATTCTCCACCATGTAATTTATCATTAAAACTCCATGATTATCCTAAATGATTCTTAACTCAAAGTCAATGAGGGGTTAACAACCCTAATTGCTAAAAGATTCCTTTATATTGATTAAAATAATCATAGTATAACCCATAAAATAATTGAATTCCAATGACTTAAGTTGCTACCTCTCTATTCATAATTTAAATAAACAACACCAAATCCTTTATATCATGCTATGCACGTCCATCGACTTAATTGACTCATCATTCCATGTTAAGTCAACCTTTTGATTAATTTAATAAATTAAATAGATAACAATGTATTCAAAGACCATAGTCTACATTATTTTGTCTATCACAAAACATTTATCAACACAATATTTTCAATGCATTCAATCTCTTATAAAGACATATAAAACAATGTTATTTATCTTTTAATATAATATCTTAACAATAATCTTTAATTATTATTACCTATATCATCTAGATCAATAATAATGGAATCCGTATAAATATTTTTAATGCCTACATGACATCAAAATATTTCACTATACAATCATTATAAAATAAGGCAATATGATAAGCATAACATAAACAATTTTACTCGATCAACCAAATAGTTGCGTCAAACATGATAAACTATGTATGATCACTAAATTAGAGAATTTACCTAAACAATCAACATGATTATAAATAAAAACTATATTTAAAGAAATCATAAAAGAACACAACATTAATTTAATGTAAATTTAAGCATACTATAGCTTTTCATACAATCATCAAATACAAATGTGATGTGTGCAATGGGTTTTTTAGATTTGTTCTCTTTCATCCTCCAACATATCCATATAACCACCCTCTCCGATGATACTCTCCCTCAAGTATAAATATGAGAGAAGAATCCATCCTACATCCACATTATGACAATGAAAGTAGTTATCCTGAAACATCATCATATCCATAAAATAATTCTTTACAACTAATCAAACATGATCACAACGTACAAAATATAATAATACTACTAACTCATAGCATTTAATCATGTAAATATATCATCACAAACTATCCCATAAATCAGAATATGTCTTTAATCTAAATCAAATATTAGTTTATTAATTAAATAATCACCATAATCCATAGATTAAACATATTATTTATCTTAAAGAGAAATCAAGATGTGACATCTTTCCCCCTAAAGCTAGTCATCATCTCAATGAATTTTATTCAAACTTAAGTTATGGATTTAAAAGATTGTCTTATAAAAAATAATAAAATATGTAATAGAAAATAAAGAAAATAAATGTGGAAATAGCCTATAAAACTCATCATAATCCACTCAAATGGCACTATCCTCATAATATTGGTCCCATAGGGCCTTGCATTGTGACACTCATCTATTATGCAAACAAAGTTTGAAATTGTCAATTAATCTGATTGGTTCTACCATGACCACCTCAAGATCCATAATTTGTAAAACATTCTAACCCAACACATGTGAAGGATTAGCTATATACTCTTTAGGATAAGACATGTGGAAGAAATTATACAAAAATCTAGAAATAGTGGAAATACAAGCCTATATGCTACATGGTTGACCACTTCTCAGCCAATCTCTTCTTGATTGTCCTAACTTACTCTTCCATTTTTGAAATCATCTTAGGTCCAAAGACTACCCTATCTTATAACTTGCCCCAACTCATTGGTTTTCTACATCTTCTTCCATATAATGCCTCAAATAGATCCATCTTCAATGCTAATAGGTATGAGTTATTCTAATCAAACTCAACCAATAGAAGATAATATTCCCACTTTTATTATTGATCCATGTCATACATAAGAAGGAGATATTATAAGATCTGATTAACTTGCTCTATTTTTCCATCAATTTATGGGTGATATGTAGTGTTGAAGTTTAACTAAGTATCAAGAGCTAAATTTAGAGTCAACCAAAATATAGAAGTCATTTTTGAATCATGATACAAAATTATATTCTCTATAAAACCATACAATAAATACACTTCCTTCATGAACCTCTTCACAAGAGTAGGTACATCATCCATCAAGTTTCTTGGTATAAAGTGAGGTACCTTGGTTAGCTTATAAAATACTACCAAGATCATGTCATGCCTATTCCAAGATAATGACAACCCTTGGAAAAAATTCATACTAATCAACACTTCTATTTTGGTATGTCATGTGGATACAACAATCTAGATGGATGCACATGTTCAAATTTCACAAATTGACATTATATACAATGACACACAAAATATGGTGCATCTCTCTTAGTTCCTTTTTAGAAATAAAATGGTTTAAGATCATCCATGAGCTTGGTTACTCCTTGATGTCTTAAATATGGGGAATTATGTAGTTCATTTATCACTATTATCCTCATATTCTTCTTATCAAGTATATACATCCTACCATTGTACCATAAAAACCATCATTCTCTATCATAAAACCCTTATACTTAGGATTCTAATAATTTTAGATAATGATTTCCTAACTTGATCATATAATTAATCTCTTGGTGAGAATTTAGTCACTTAATTCCTAAAAGTACTTCTAATAGTATACATGACTACTATGTACTTTCTATGACTTAGAGAATTAGCTACTATGTTCTTACCTTTGATATAGTTAATATAAAAATCATAGTCAAACAATAATTCTAACCATCATCCTTCAAACACTCAGATTTGGTTTGGTGAAGATGTACTTGAGTCCCAAGTTATTAGTTTTGTGCTCAAATGGTTTTCTCAATAGATAATGCCTCCAAAATTGTAAAATCATGCACAAATTCCACAAGTTCTAGGTCATGAGGGGAATAATTAACCTCATAAGGCTTTAGTTTTCTAGACTCATAAACTATAACTAAACCTTCCTACATAATAACCCCTCCAATTCCATCCCCTGATGCATTGGTGATCATTGAAAATTGACCATTAAGTTCAATAAATCTTAGCATTGGTACTAATGTAAGCCTTCTCTTTAGTTCCTGAAAGGCTATCTCACACTTATCTAATTAGATGAAATTTTGACTCTTATGTTGAAGAGTGGTAATCAGATTAGCTATCTTAGAAAAAATTGGAACAAACTTCCTATAGTAGCCTATTAATCTCATGAAACTTCTTACCTCGTGCACATTCTTTTATGTTAGTCACTTTATAATGGATATTATATTTGTTGTATCTACTGAAATACCATCTATAGATATGATATGGCCTAGATAATGCACTTTTTTTTGGAAAAAATCACACTGAGATAGCTTCACATATAATCTATGCTTGTGCAAATGTTGAAAAACCAATTCCAGATTCTATAAGTGCTCTCCTCATACTTGGAGTAAATGAGGATATCATCAAGAAAGACCAACATAAAGTGATCTAATTAATCTTTGAACATACTATCCATAATATTCATGAATGCTATGGGAGAATTTATCAATCTAAATGGTAACATTGTAAATTCATAGTGCCCATATCGATTCCTAAATGCGATCTTTGGGATATCTTCTTCTCAAATACTCAACTTATGATACCTTGTTCTAATATCAATCTTAGAAAATATTTTGGCCCCTCACATTTGATCAAAGAGGTCATCACTTACTTTATCATTACTTTATTCAACATCCTATAGTTAATGCATAGGTAAAGAGTGTCATCCTTCTTATTAATGAAGACAACTAGATCACCCCATGGTGATACACTCGATTGAATCAGACCTTTCAACAACAACTCCTAAAGTTGTGCCTTTAACTCAACCAATTCAGTGGTAGTCATTCTATATGGTACCTTGGACTATGGTTTTGATCTAGGTATGATATCAATAAAGAAATCAAACTTGTACTTAGGTGGTAATCCTAGAAATTCTTATAGAAACACATCATGAAAGT
The DNA here is from genome assembly GCA_037957365.1 of Torreya grandis. Lineage (NCBI taxonomy): Eukaryota > Viridiplantae > Streptophyta > Pinopsida > Cupressales > Taxaceae > Torreya > Torreya grandis. The sequence goes on from JARHVA010000012.1 coordinate 91,605, forward strand.
TTATCAAAAAAGGATAATATTCAATAGATGGTTCCTTAGATTCTTCCATCTCATTTATATTAATGATAAATTTTGGACATCCTTTTTTTTATGCTTTCTTAAGATAGATGGTATAAATTTGTGTCAGCTTTAAATACCTTCTCTCTAATTAAAGTTGTTTTCAAAATCATCTTGACACTCAACCTTATTCAGAAAATAGTCAACCTTGGCTTTGTGCTTTGCAAGCCAATTGACTCCTAGAATCACATAATATGATCCCAATAGTGTTACATAGAGATATAATAGAGTAGTAAACTTAGGCAATCTAATCGTTGCTTCAACTAGACACTTGTCAATATTGACCTTAGACTCATTCCCATATTATATCGATCATTAAGTTTCCATAACTCCAACCTTTCTAGTTAATTTTTTGAGCACTCTAAGAGAAATAAAACATTATGTATCTCCTGTATCAATTAAAATAGAAAATAGATAATGGAATAAAATAACTAATAGTTCTAAAGGTGAAGATTAAAATTCATCCTATCTATTGTCAACATCTGGATGAATCCACTACTAAAATGTACCTTGTTGAGAAGCTAGTCCCTTGTTATTTGATTTATCTTGAGGACATCATCGAGAAAAATGGTCACCTCCATAAATGAAGTAACCTCAACCTAGTCCTTTCCTTTTAGTTTATGGGTTTCCCTTAAAACCCCCATTAGAACCATTATAGGATTATTATTCCCTGAACCACTATCAAACTTAGTGTTCTAGTTATTTAACTGACCCTTATTATCTCCACTCCTCTGCTTAGAGTTCTTCTTGAAAGTTGGTTTATAACTTACAAATTTATTTTTTAATTTATCTCTGACTTGGGCAAGAGATTTTAGTTTTTTTATCTTAATTGACCACCTTCTCAAATACCTGATCCATGGTAGATGGACCATGCACATCTACTTCATCACCTATTTGGGATTTCAATTCCATGATGGAATTCTTGATTCTAAACCTCTCATCTACTTGATATTGAGGTATATACTTAAGAATATTGGTGAATTGTTCCCAATATTAATTCATTGATAATTCCCCTTGCTTAATATTCTATAAATCCATAAGCTTTTGGTTAAATTATATCTGAGAAAGTTATCGTGACCTAAATAGTATCACAAACTATGCCTAGGTGGTGGTGGTTGAGTTGAGATTCATCTCAAGCTTCTTCTTTTCTCACCAAGTCATTACCTCACCAACAAGTTGATAAGCTCCTCAAACTACTTTCATGACTTTGGAATAATTTCAAATATTGAAATATTTCTTCATTTCTATTAGCCATGATTCGGATCTATCCCCCAATATATTTCCATTGAATTTGGGAGGATTCACCTTTTTCATGTCACATGCTAACTTTGCATCTACTCAAGCTCTAACATCCTATGGAACCTCCTTATGCCTTTCCTCTTGAAGATGTTCTTGGTCATTAATATGCTCTTCAGGCTCTTTCTGAGCACTCTCCTTTTCATGTCCATACACTTCCTATTCTAGGGCCATGATTCGGTCTCTAGTCTCTTGAATGGTTGTGAGGATTTGGTACAACTTTGTAGCTTGCTCAACTACAAATTGATTTGGATCCATAAGGGGTTTGGTATTCTAAGTACCCTCACCTTCTATTCTAATGCATACTATTGTTCTTCCTATATTAGGATAAATAGTTTTGCATTAGCAAACACATTAAGTCCTAGTGTTTGAATCTTGGCTCTAATACAATAATGTAACAACCCCAAAGAATTTTACCAGAATATTGAAATATATTTTTTAAAATACACATTCAATAAATAAATATTTCTATAGGAAATCCTAACTAGTGATATTTTAACTAGCTATATTATTTTAGTTAACCATCAAGGTTTTAGCTAATCCACTTAGCTAAGGATCACCATGAACATAAATATAATTTATGAAGAAAATTGAATAACTATAAACACTGCATCACACCATAATTGAAATAGTAAAATTTCAGCCATAACTGCTACATCATTATAGCCTCTATTGTATAATCATAATGAACACAAGTTATAATTTCAGAAATACAATAATTATATCAATAATGATTAAAACATGATATAAATATCCTCTGAGTAGAGTCTACATGACTCAAATATCAATATGTAATCTCAAGTTTAGTCTCATGTATAATACTCCAACTAGGAGGGAGAACATCATCTGAGTACTTTTCCACACCAATGATAGACCACATATCTCCCACATTATCTTCCATTAAGGGGATGTCCATCTTTTCATGTATGGATATATAATGATGATGCAAGAATCCAAAGTAATAAACCAGAACCTATGTGTTGAAGATATATAATATATTAAAATGTGTTTTTTTATGGTACACATTATGTGTTTTTCAACACCAATGATAGACCACATATCTCCCACATTATCTCCCAATAAGGGGATGTCCATCTTTTCATGTATGGGTAGATAATGATGATGTAGGAGTCCAAAGTAATAAACTAGAACCTATGTGTTGAAGATATTTAATACATAATGTGTACCATAAAAAAACACATTTTAATATGATATCTCACATTTATAAAAATTATATCAACATATTTAATGACAATGTCTAATCAACATTACTTTGGCCAAGGTTTTCAAATATAAATGATCTCTAGGATATTTTAAATTCATACACACCACTTGATTAGATTACTCCTTATCTTGTATTGATGGTGCTAATTAAGCCAGTGAAATCCATCCATTACTTAATTAGGGTAATGAATGCTAGATTCAACAAAAAATTAAGTAATATTAAAACTAATAGACTCATTCATAATATTCCATTTTAACTAATTTAAAATTAATCTAAATACAAAAATATCATTTAAATTCATTTTGTCCATCAAATTAATTGAATGTAATTCAAAGATAAAATTTATTCCCAATAATAAACAAAATACAAAAATAATCCTCAATAACGTACCATTCAGGTAATGTTTATCTAGACTATCAATTAATTTATTCATAAGAAACTTATAACATTATTTCTCCACAAAATAATATTATAATTCTTCATAAGTTATTTTTTAATAGTCTACATACAACAACCAAGAAAAAACATACTTTATATTTCACTCGTAAATATCATTTTCTATGCTTTAACCAAATACAAAAAGCATCAACCAATCACTGTCATTATAAAAAAATTATAATAAGCATTCATACACATCATGGTAATAATGCATAACACACACACACACACACACACACACACAATTCAATTTATTCACATCTGATTTAATATAGTCCCTTATTGTATGTTTAACCAAATTACACACATACACATACACAATTTTTAGAAAATCATTGAATGCCTTAACAATATTGTAAATCTACAATTTTGTATGTAGAATACCCCTAAGATGACATGCATTTTCATTTTTCTTAGAGTCTTATGTATACTAAATATATATGTATCCATTTATTTTAAATAGTCCCATAACTATATCAAAAACAAAATGAATTCATATACATGTTTTTATGAAACCTATAAATTTCATACTCTGTATTATTTATTTTTCAAATTCCTTTTTAAACCAAAATATTAACATAATCAAACCAACATTCAATCATCAACCAAATTTGTACATTCTATCAACTATACTAGTCATGTTCATAACAAAATCTAGATCAAATACTAAATCATAATGCAAAGTCAAGTTATAATACAACAAACACAACAAAAATTACTAATTAACTATGAAATTAAACAATTTACACCTAGTTCCCTCTATTTATTGAGTCAAAGTCATTCATAAATAAATATTTATACAAAGACACAATACTTCATCGCATATTTCATATTGACTATGTACACAATTTAAAACATAAATGTTTATATTTATTTTTATCAAAATTAAAGCATAAAAATTATATAAAGCCAAGTGTGAATCTACAATCATCTTATCCTCATCTTGTACCCATACATAATAGAATTAAACCAAAAATTTTTCCCAATTTATATGTACATAACTATATATGCATAACACAAGATTTAAGACTAGGTATATGTTTTCTACTTCTGCATTATCTATATCTATTCAAATCTAAATAACACAACTCAAAACTTAACCTTAAATTTGTCTAAATTGATAATATCAAAAAGTGTTAGTTATTATCACCTAAAATTCCTGATAGGTTTAAATACAATTCTATATAAAAGTGTAAATCTACTCAGTCACTTCTAAAACCTTACGACATGTGTGTGTGTGCGTGTGTGTGTGTGTGTGTGTGTGTGTGTGTGTGTGTGTGTGTGTGTGTGTGTGTGTGTGTGTGTAGGTATTGGTGTATATATATATCCTAATGGTTTTATCCATATTTTTCAACTATGTATATATTTGTATATATATCATCTGACATGCTATTATAGAGTGACTTTCATTATTTTTACTGATTATCCAAAAATAGATATATAAACTATTGAACCCAACATTGTCTAATTTTGATATCCACATTTAAAACACCAAAATGGAAATACACACACACAAACACACACACACACACACACACACACACACACACACACACACACACACAGAGAGAGAGAGAGAGAGAGAGAGAGAGAGAGAGAGAGAGAGAGAGAGAGAGAGAGAGAGAGAGAGAGAGAGAGAGAGAGAGAGAGAGAGAGAGAGAGAGAGAGAGAGAGAGAGAGAGAGTTCAAATTCAAGCCACTATGCATATATCTAACCATAATTTCTTCCCAATATGAATAGTTTTTTGAAATTTGAGAGGATTCATAGATTTATCAAAAACCCTAATAGTCATAGTATTTCTATGTATTTTTTCTATAAATTCCTCAAGTTACCCTAGGTTATTTGTGGGGTTCTATGGAAGTCGATCCTTCCACAAGGCTTCAAAAACCATCCATATAATTATAGGATCACAAAAGAAAACCCAATAACCTAATTTCAAAACTCATTCATAAAAGATAGGAATTTAATTACTACACCAACCTGGTAAAAGTATGTATGCCAATGAAAGTTGAATAAAAAGATTTTTGCTCATAAATTTTCACCACTTTCTTCTCCTTTTGTTCCCTTTTCCCTATCTTCTAATTATTTCCCATTCACATCTTCCATTCTCTTTTTATTCTTTTTTCCATCTATCTCCTCACCACTATCTACTGTCACCTCAACTGATTGGTAAATACATGACAAAAATAGCTTAAGAGAACTTATTCATTATTCCATCCACTACCATGCAATTTCTCAGTAAAACTCCTTGAGTATCCCAAATGTTGCTTAAATATAAGTCAACAAGGGGTTAATAACCCTAATCACTCAAATATTCGTTTCTAATGATTAAAATAATTATAATATAATCCATAAAATAATTGCATGTCAATTACTTAAGTTTCTACCTTTCTATTCATAATTTAAATAAATAACACCAAAATATTTATATCATTCCATGCATGTCCATAAACTTAATCAACTCATCATTCCATGTTAATTTGATCATTATAATAATTTAATAAATTAAATAGATACCAATGTATTCAAAGACCATAGTCTACATTACTATGTATACCACAAAACATTTAGCAACACAAGATTTTCAATGCAATCAATCTTTTATAAAGACATACAAAACACTATTATTTATCTTTTAATATTATAATATAATATCATAATAATAAATTTAACTATTATTACCTATATCATCTAGATCAATAATAATGGAGTCCATCTAAATGTTTTTAATGCCTACATGACATCAAAATATTGCAATACATAGTGATTTCAGTATAAGTTAATATGATAAGCATAACATAAACAATTTCACTTGATCAACCAAATAGTTACGTCAAACATGATAAACTATGTATGATCACTAAATTAATTAATTTACATAAAAAATAAACATGATCATAAATAACAACTATATTTAATGAAATAATAAAAGAACCCAACATTTATTTGACATAAAACTAAGCATACTATATCTATCCATACAGTCATCAAATACAAATGTGGTGTGTATAATGGGTTTTTTGGATTTGTTCTTTATTTTCCCCCAACGTCTCCATCTAACCACCCTCTATGATGATACTCTCCCTCCATCACAAATCTAAGAGAATATTCTATCCTGCATCTACCTCAAAACAACGAAAGTATTTATCTCAAAACATCATCATATCCATAAAAAATGTTATACAACTAATCAAACATGATCACAAAGTAAAAAATATAATAGTAATGATAACTCATAGCATTTAATCATGTAAATTTATCATCACAAATTGTCCCATAATCAATATGTGTTATCAATCCAAATATTAGTTAATCAATTAATTAATCATCATAATCCATATATTAAATAGATTATTTAGCTTAGAGAGAAATCAGGATGTGACAATCTTTTTAAGTATTTAAATGAGGTGGAGGTAGTTGCAATCTAGTTAGCCCATATTATAGAAGAAAAATCCTCTCATCATACTAATTGAATCTCACCATGCTTTTAGTGTCAGGGATTTGTAGAGGTATGTGAGGTCTAGTTATGACTTGAGGGTAGATACCACCTCTAGTAATAAGATGCATGTTGTTGGAGTCATAGTAATTGTTGGTGGTTTCCAAATGATATTGTATCTCCTTACTACATGAGATTTGGTTTGTAAGGTGAAAGAAGAAGAGTTGTAAAAATGAGATGGATTTTCCATTTTTTGATTAATTTAGTTATTCAATCTATATAAATAAGATTCACCATAAGGTTGAATACTTATTCTATAAGCCTCAAGGTTGAAATTCCTATCAAACTCCTATTTAGACATATTTAGGGGGTGTATGAACACCCACAAAATAAATGGAAAAGGAGAGAAGGATGTGAATATGTAATGTATACATACATACATAAATTTTGAATATGCAATGTATACATACATACATACATACATACATACATAGACATGTAAATGCATTAGTAAAGTTACAAAATAAACAACAAACATGGATATAGGTGAGAAAACCTCCAATAGAGGTGATAACGCCATAGTTGATATATTCATATAAAATAAAATATACTTCTCACTTCTCCTCTATAATTTATTCACATAAATCTTCATAGTAATATTTTCCCCACACACATATTTAATATAGTCTTGATAATGTTTAATCACACAAAGAATTGTGCATGTCTATTTACCAAAGGTAAGATGCTTTTTTATAATGGGTTATGGAGGTGGACCATTGTAATAAATGGGTCCAACCTCTACTTGAGGAATCCAATGGTAATAAATAAATATATTTTATTATATATTTATATGAGATTTTCAACCCATGTTAATAAATAATATTAAAATATTATTAAATTAACTGACATATGCTAAGGGTCCATAAATGGCTCCATTTAAGCATTAAATGTTACAACACTCCCCCTTAATGTTAAGTGGGGATACATGACATAGTCACCTTAATAAAGGAACTATACTCCATAAATCAACTGTAATGATTTTAAGAGGCATGTAAATTTTGAACAATTTCAAAACCTTCAACATGCGAAAATCACCTTTTGAAACAAAATGAACTATAATATATAAACCACTCAAAGCAAGTCTAATATATCATGATCATGAAACTATATCTCATAGTTTATCATAAACCAAATATTATTGTAGCCTTCTAAAACATAAGGACCTCCATTACAATATTTGCTTCTAAGTATTACGTACAAAATTAAAACTTCCACATGAATTCTACTAAAATCACATAATGTGATATATTAAAATGCTTTACAATGAGAATATGTATGGATAAGAAGGAAAAAAGTGTCCAATAAAAAGTGAAATTTTCATGCACACTCCCCCTCAATGGTAACTCTGAGAGGCCCAACATTGCACAAAATTGACAAAAATTAGTAGCACCAAGTGGTTTTGTGAAGATATCTACCACTTGTCCATATAGAGGATAAAATTTTAGATCAATATCACCATTGAATACTTTATCTCATATAAAATACACATGAACTTCAATATGCTTAGTTATTTGGTGTTACACTAATTTTTTTTTAGAGCTATACAACTTTGGTTATCACATAGAAGGGTGGTACTGTGAGAAACATTAAACTAAAGTTATCTTAATAACCTTTGAAGCTACATGGATTCTTTATAAACTTTTATAACATTTTTATACTCTACTTAGAAGAGATATATAAAAAAGGATACTTTTTACTTCTCCAATGGGTAACACCTACACTAAATTTAAACACATATCCATAAGTAGATTTGTGATCTATATTATCACCAACATGGTTAGCATCAAAATAACCATATAATTTATCATTATCAAAAGAATAAAATAAACCATAATTTATTGTTCCTTTGATATAGTGACATAGACATTTCACTAATTTCCAATGATCTAAATATGTATCCTTCATTCATCTAGAAACAACACCTAAAATAAATGAAATATCTAGCCTAATAATGGTTAGATAAATCAAAATACCAACAAGTTGCCTATAAAGAGTGGGGTTAGCTTTGTCACACATAGGTTTTGGATTAATATTAACCCCAAATTCAATAAGAGTATATGTATACTTATAGTCAAATATGTTAAATATAACAAGAATATTATGTGTATATTGAGATTATGATGCAATGACTGATTTTTTATCTTGAAATATAACCATACCTAAAAAATTATGAAGAATTCATAAATCGGTCATTTTAAACATTTGACATAGTTTATCCTTATATTTATGAATTAAAATAATTATACCACAAGTAATAAGAAGATCATCAACATATAATACAAATAATAAAATATGATCATTCTTTTTTTTACAAAGAGATTATTAGAAAAATAATAGTTAGAGAAACTTACTTATTTAAAATAACTAGTGAGTTTAAAATACTAAGCTCAAGGATGTTGTTTTAAAACACACAATAGTTTTTGACTTACAAACACAATTCTCTTCGTTAGGACTAGTGAAATGTTTAGGCTGAGACATATAGATTTATTCTTTTAAATCACCCTTTAGAAAGATATTTTTAACATCTATTTGGTGAATAATTCAACCATTTTGATTTTCAAGAGCAATGAGTAATCTAACAATACTCATTTTTGCTATAGAAGCAAAGATTTAAACATACTAAATATTGGGTTTTTTATTAAAACTATGCATAATTAATCTTGATTTAATTTTTTCAATTTTACCAATTAAATTATATTTAATTTTATAAAACCACCTACAACCAACAATATGCCTTTTAGGTAGACGTTGTACTAGATCCCAAGTTTAATTTTTAAATTAAGATATTATACGTAGAGTGCATAAAAACATTACATCTATCATATTTAATAACCTCCTTAAAATATTGAGGTTGACATTAATATGTAGTCATTAAATAATTCTAAAAACGTTGACTCATAATCAATTTATTAAGGTTGTTAAGATTAAATGACTGAGTTAGTGAAAATTCCCATTTAGGTCTTTCAGATTGAACATAAAATTTAGAAGTTCCCTCAGAATCTAAGTTATCCACAATTAAATCAATTTATTCTAGGGTATCCATTTCTTCATAAGGAGTAACATGAGGTCCAAGTTCATCAAAGAAATAAATTTTATTTGGTTCCATAGAGGGATCATACAATGCTTTTTTCAAGGATTGAAACATTCCTATTATAAATGACATGTACTTTAGATGGATCATACACTCTTAATATTTTAGTTTTACTTCCATAACCTACAAAGATGAATGAATAGAAAGTAGGATAAAGTTTATTACTATTAGATTTAGGAAGAAATATGTAAGTGAGACTACCTAAGATCTTAAGATGAGCCACACTAGGTTTATTTTAAACCACATTTGTAAAGGTGTAGACAGATGCAAAGCTTTAGTAGGGACTCTATTCAGTATATGCACATCAATATTCATGGATTCAAACCATAATAAATTAGGAAATTTTTTATAATGCAACTTTTTTCTATCCATTTTAATAATAAAAAGAAAAAATTGGAAAACTACCTTTAAAGAGAAAGAAAACTCAACATTTTAGGCAAGAAGTTGAGCCCATCATCAGGAGTATTAGATTATTGAAATATGTATTTCAATAATGGTACTATTTTTGCTTTCAACAATACTATTTTAGTATGAGGAATATGTATTTATTATCTCCATTTAAATTCTATAAATAATGCAAAAAGAATCAAATTATTTATTAATATTATTCACCACAATTATCATATCTTAATCTCTTAATGGATAAATTAGAAGCATTTTCCACAACTTTAAATTCTTTTAATTTAAATAATACTTCACATTTTTTATTTAAAAAATATGACCAAATCATTATAGAATGATCATCTATAAAAGTAAAAACATATAAAGAACCATTAAGAGATGTAATTTAAAGTGCGCTTGTAACATCACTATGATTTAACTCTAAAAATTGTGAGGAATTTGCATCATGATTTTTCTGAAAGAGATTAGTATGTTTCTTAGCACATAAGCATCCCTCATAAGTTTCATGATGAGAAGAGATAAAATGAATACCAATAAAAAATTATGAGAATACATATCATTTAAACTTATAAAATTAACATGTCCTAATCTTTCATGCCATTATTGATATTCATTCTTACTATGTGATGAAAGAAAATATGTAAAATAAGTATAAAATATGTATAAAATATGTATAAAATATTTTAGTGAACACCTTCAACAATTAGAGAATTAAATTTATTTATAATAGACTATTTATCTTTGAGTAAAGTAACAATGAAATTATCATTTTTAAGTTGAGAACATGATAACAATTTTTTCTTAAGTTTAGGTACTAAAACATTTTTAATAACAACATTTGTAATTTTTTTCCTTCTTTAGTAGATTATAAAAATGAATCATATCTTAAATAAATATTTTAAAAAATATCTCTGCTATCAGATAAAATATTAGATAATCAAGTTATATGATGCGATGCACCACTATATAAAATCTATTCATTCTCATTAAAAGCAAACATGATATCATATAAGTCAATACCATTAGATGTATGCCCCTAATTGTTATTATAATTATGTCTTTGATTATTCTAATAATTCTAGTTATATTTTTTCCCTTTTTATTTTTATAGGTTTCATTATTATCTCTATTTTTGTTTTTATAATGATTTTCCCTTCTATGACCATATTTGCCACATAGATTACAATTTTCATTAAACTTAACTTTATGATTCTTATTACTAGATTTCTTTTTCCCATTTTTTCTAGTGGTAGAACTAGGGTTAGACTTCTAGTTTATATTATTTTTATAAATATGATTAAGAGTGAGATTCTTTAATGACATTCTATTTATAATCAAAATTAGACATCACTTACTCTTCTTGAATCAAAAGTAGAGATAGCATAGTGAGGTCAAGAATATCTTACTCTATTTGGTGTTTTGATTTAAGAATTAAAATAAATTTGTAAAAAAATTCATAAATATTTAGATAAATAATGAAATATTAAATTTTATCTTGAATAATAATTTAGTCATAACCATCTAACTGAGATTTAATAATTTTTATTTTTACATGAAAATTAACAACTTTTCTATGACATTTCATAGGTGTAGAAAGTAATTCAAGAATCAAATTGATAATATTAGAGAGATGAGTGGAATCATGCATAGATTCAATGAGTTTTTAGGCATCAGTGGGAGACTTTTGATTACAAATATGGAGTAGGAAATCATCCTTAACACTACAAAATAATTGACATGGCTTTTTGAATTTTTTATTGAAACATATTTATAAGATCAAATGTAACATGTCATCATGATAGGGTTTTTTCTATCCAAAAAAATATGATTCAAAAATTTTAGGACATAAATCTTTATTTAATATGAATTTTTCATATATTATAATTAGATTCATTAAGCATTTGAGATTTATCAAACAAAAAGTTATGAGAAGCCATAACTTCCCTTTAAAATGGATACTGCGATAATATTTGTTTTAAATGATATTTTAATGTGAATTTATACTTTAGTATTTAATTAAAAAATATTTTAGGGTTTGAAAAATAATATACATTTATTTAAATTTAAAACAATTCACAAAATGTAAAGAAAATAACACAAATGACAGTCGTAAGTGTTGTAAAAGGTCCCAAGTGTCACACAATAACTTTAACACTAAAATATCTATATAAAACATATAAATAAAATTTAAATAAATAAATGGATCATACCAATGAATTTATAAATCCCAAAAACATACAAATAACCTGGTCACACAACCATGGTTGACAAGGCGTTGTCTAGGTCAAGTGTCACAAAATATCAACAAATGATTAGGTGTTTGAACATGAGAGACTACGAAAAAAAATAAAAAAAGGATTTTAAAATGATTATTTTGAAAAAATAAGTTATATTTGATCAAAATTGACCAAAAATAAAATAGTTATAGGGCTTTAAACTCTAGACCTTGTTTTCATATGTGCTTAGCAAAATAACACCCAACAATTCCTCTACACTAACATTTGAAACAATACATGCACTATACTATATTTAAAACATATTTTCTAATTATATATATATATATATATATATATATATATATATATATATATAGTGCATGCAAAAATAATTTTATATTTTTAAAATATAGATAAAAAACTATTTGAAATTAGCGGGGTCCTTTTTGATTTGCATGGAAATTATTAAATTTAATTAAAAAAAAAATTATTAAATAAGTTTCAAAAATTAAATATTGACCCGTATGTTTTCTTATAGATGCAATGGCACATGTATGACATAGGTAATCTTATTGGAGAGTCTCAAAGGCCACTAGAGGCCCTTAAATTTTGTAAATCACCATGAATTTTCCCTCCAATGCTAAATATATAGTAAAAATAGATTTTTTGTGATAGAAAACTATTTTTACAACCCATCAAGCCATACAATGGTACCCAAGTAGTTGAATAAGAATTTGAAAGATACATATGATGCCTCAAGAGCTCTAACATATGTTTTATCTAGAAATTTGATTGATGGAACTAATGTTCAACACATCGAAATACTACCAAAAGCTTTACAAACAATTTTTCATAAAATCCTTCATGTATGAGGCCATACAAATCAATAATGGTGTTCTAAGAAATAAACAAACTTAAAAAAATTATATGAACCCTTCCACAAGCTTCTTTGGATTGTCTGTAGGGCTTAATAATGAATATCTTCACTTTGAAAGAGAGATCAAACATGAGATGAACTGATTTTTTTTTTTTAATTTTCTAATTTGTTCACTTGCCTTGGCCATGTAGGAAGTTGAATTTTGATTAAAAATATGGTTGAATAGGTTCTGAATACTCTAATTTTTTTTTCAAGAATCAACACATCATACTATCTATAATACCATGAAAATCATAGAATATACATGTTGAATATGCAATGTACATATGCATAGATACATAAATTGATCTAAATATGTGAATGCATTAGCAAATATACATAGTGAACAATAAACACATATATAGATGAAAATATCTAATAGAGGTGAAAACCCATAGTTGATAATTCATAGAATAAAAACCATTGTACCTAATAAAATACTTACAACTTCTCACTTACAATCTATAATTTGTTCACATAGCTATTTAGAGTAGTATTTGCCCCACACACACACACACACACACACACACACACACACACACACACACACACACACACACACACACACACACACACACACACACACATATTGCTTTATCACAAAGATAATTATGTATTTCTATTTATCAAAGGTAAAATGCCTTTTTATAATTTGGTGTGGACATGGACCATTGTAACCAATGGGTCCAATCTCTCCTTGAGGAACCCAATGGTAATAAATAAATATGTTTTATTATATATTTACATGATATTTTCAAACCATGTTATTAAATAATAATAAAATATTACTAAATTAACCTACATATGCAAAGGGTCCATAAATAAATCCACTTAAGCATTAAATGTTCCAATAGGATGCAAGAAAGAAATAAAAATAGAAATGTAAAATGATAAGCCTTTCACATCATGTTCTCCATATTTTTAGACATGGAAATTAAAATAATAACCTTTGTGCATTCAAACTCTTAAGATTTATTTGAGACAACATATAAAAATATGACATCATGGATGATCTATTAGCTTGGTTGATTTGGTCCGTTTGGTTTAGGAATTCAAATAGGGAAAATATGTAATCCTTGGTTGGTTTAGATGAGCTACCCAAACATATTTTTGACTAATGAGTGATAGAGGATGTTTGTGTCTATACTTAAATATCTAAACTATGTTAAAATGCTTGTGATGGGTATAAAATTGAGGTGTGATGGCATATCAAAAATATCCATATTTGAGGAGGATATTATAATTAAGATCCTAATCTATGCTAGTTTATGGAAATGGTTGAATTGAGGTTGAATGGATCTATCAAATTGATTAGCATGATTAGATTGGTCTTACTAGACAATGTCATCTACAAAGTGAATGTAATTTAATAAGACTAGACCCAAAGATGAAAATAAAAAATCAAGCTTATAATTTATGGGCTTGATGGGCTAGAAGGTGAATTTGTCTTGCTAGTTTGGCTTCAGTCAATCTGTTTGTCTCATCAAAAGTGTTTAACTAATTGATGATTAAGTAAGGTAAGGGAGTAGAAAGAAATATTTGTAGCTTGAGCTCAAAGTCAATGTCAATCTTAATGTTACTTCTTGATACAGGTTTGGTAATTGTTAAAACATTCATTCTTTATTAAAATGAGCTTGTTTATAAAATTTCATTCAAGAGAGAGGAAATATTTTTATTGAGGTTTGGAAAGTGAATTTATCTTTGTTTGTTTTGAAGTGTATGGTTAGTTTGATTTTCTTAACAGAAATATTCACTTGTTTAATTTTAAATTTGAGCGTATTGTTTGACAATGTCTTGTTGGTATGTTTGTATTTTTTTTTTTTTCCCTTTTGTAGAACAATTATGCATGCAATTTTTAATGAAATTGAAATTAGAGTAAAACTATAGAGTTGCTGATTTTTATTTATTTTCTTATTGTAAAGGTACAAAATTTTAATTAGGCTTGCTAGAAATGATTTTTTGGATTTGATATTTTTATTTTAATGCATTGAAATAATAATTTATGCTCAATAATTCAAATAATAAAATATAAATTAAGACTACAGTTCAAATTTTGCACACATGTAATGCAATTTATGAATTTTAAAATTTATTTTGTGGATGTAAAGATACACATAATTTTTTTATTAATTTTGTTTGGTTTTTGTTTGCCTTGATTTGATATAAAACTAATAAATTCTTATTTTTTACTTTTGATCTATTATTTGGATGAATTATTCTAACATGCAACAAGATAAGATGATTCTAAATGCTATTCTTATTTTTAGGTTTTCTATGAAAATGTGCATGAGTGCAATTCATTTATGATGTGTGTGAAAGTGTATATATGAGAAGCTAAAAAATAAATAAGTCAATGGATTTAAATGAAATATAATTTGGCCTATCTAATCTTAGTTTGACATTCAAGTTAGTGTTGTTTAAGGTCTATTATATATGGATACAACTACAACTGATTAAATAATTTTTTAGTGCAAAGAGTATGAAACATGAATTCTTTTTTATTTTTATGTATGAATTATATATATATAAAATAATATAATAAAAAACAATAATTTAATATAATAAATAAACTAATAAAAATGAATTAAATTTGTTGTCCGCGAAAAATGCCACTCATTTTTGGGACAACCTACGGACTATTTTGGCCTTGCATAGGACCAAAATTTCTCTCTTCCCTTCTCAAAATTTGTTTTGAGCTTTCAAATTCCTTTTTTTTTTCAAGCTTTATAGAAATCTACAGACTCTGTAGGCTTGAATATACAGACTCTGCAGGAAGGAAATCTATGGACTTTGCAGGAAGAAAATCTACGAATTCTGCAGGCCAAGTTCTGCGAGCTTCACAGGTTGATTTCTACAGACTCTATAGATATGTTTTTACAGACTCAACATGCTTGAAATTAGTAGGTTCAACATGTTCAAAAGCTTCTGCAGGTGAGTTCAGTCAAAAGAACAAGTTTCTAGCACTTAGTCATTTCCAAGATTGGTTTAGCACCTTGGTTCAATCAAAAGAGTTCAATCAACAAATGATAAAGGACAAAGGCTTGAACCATTAAACTTTGAACCACTTTGGTTCAAAGGTTCAATGGGTTCAATGTGCTTGGTGAAAAAGATCAAAAGGACTTAGCCAAATAATGAAGAATGAGCCAATTGAACCATTAAACCATTGAACCAAAGTTGGTTCAATCAGCAGGTTTAAGGGGCTATCCCAAAGCAAAAAAGGCAAGTGCCCTTGCAAAGGGTAGGCAACATTGGTTTGAAGGTCAAAGAAAAGACAAAATTCCTTCATATTTGTTCAAAGGCCCAAAAGGAACAATTCTTTTGGACTTTTTATCTGATGGAAATGGCTAAGTCCAAGGGGCCGAAAGAATTCTTTTGGGAAGATTTTTCTCGGAAAAATGTTAAGGCAAAATTCCTTCAGACTTTTTGTCTGAAGGAAAAGCCCGATGGAAAAATCTCAAGAGCCAAAAGCCTGCCAAAGAAGCAAGAACCCATTAGGAAAGTTGAATCCTGAAGGTCGCATGAAAAATCCTGAAGGGTAGATACCCTTGTGGGGGACACCTGACGTCAGAGAAAGGACCATTTTAAAAGCCTAAAGGGACACCTTCCCTTTGGGACATTCCAAAGGCTGAACAAAGATGCAGAAAGGAACTTTCATAGACTTAGACAAAAAGGGGCTTCAATGGATGAACCAAATGAACTAAATGAACCGATTGAACCATTGAACCATTAAAATAAAAGGTTCAACAGGTTCAAGGTTCAAAGGTTCAACCAAAGCTTAGAAAGATAAAGGAAGCAGTGTTTGAGCGAGACACAGAATAAACCAATGAACCAATTGAGCTTTGAATTAAAGAGTTCAAAGTTTAATGGCTCAACATGGTTCAAAAGTTCAAAGGCAACCTTAGTCAAATAAAAAGCAACACACAAGTGGTTCAACGGATGGTTCAACCAAGGGCTGAAGAAGCGATTGAACCAATAAGTGATAGAACAAAAGAGACATAATGAACCAATGAATCGATGAACTTTCAGTGGTTTAATAGGTTCAAGGTTTAACCTGAATCAAGCGATCGACTGAAAAGAGAGCCCCAAGACTCAAAGAGAGAAGATTGATGCAAAGGACTAAAAATGTCTTCGAAAGAGTTATTTCTAGTAGGTGGAACAGTGGATCAAGTAGACTTCTAAGCGCACCAAACCAAGGACATGGCCTATTTTCTTCCATGAAGTAAAGACAAATATGCAAGTGACCAGATGGTCCATATTAAGGAGGAGACATATCAAATGAAGGGACACACCATAGTTATGGCAGTGCACTGTTCTTAGCATGGTCTCTCCAAACAAAACTAGAGACGCATTGAAGACGCTGACTGTAGCATGGGCCGTCCCATGGAAAAAGGTGCCAATCCCTGGGTAGTTGCTATAAGTTTATATTTTCTCTTATTTGTAAGGGATACTTTTCATTTTACAAGAGTGAAACTCTACCCATTTTGAAAGAGGAAGACTGAGACTTTGAGCTCAGGTTGTAATTTCTTTTTCATTTTTATCTGAATGAGAAAGCAAGTTTTTCATAGAGTTTGTGCTATTTTGACTTGTGTCATTTTAGAAGATCATTCTTACATCTGTCTTCTGAAGGTGTCCTTATTCATTTAATTTGGTAAGCAGAATTAGTGAAGGTAATAGGGAAGTGTCCTGAAACCAACTGTGGGAAGACTTTGTGCTTTCACAATTGATTTGAGTCTTTATTTCTCTTTTCTTTTTGTGTTGAGGATTCTGGGGCGACTTTGTGCCCCCATTATCCTTTGTGATATACTCTTTGGGTAGTTGAGGTGGAGACTTTGCATTTTGTTTCATCCTACTGTTACTATGCCCTTTGGTCACTGGTTATTTCACTACTTGAAAGAAACTTTTGTTGTTTCCTATAAGAACACTTCTGAAAGAAAAGAAGTTCCTTCAGTGTTTACACCAAGATTTTCTCCTTTGTCTGTGTGCATCATCTCTGAAAGAAGAGAGATGGATGGTTTATTCTGCCCCCATGTGTTATTTTTTGCTTACTTATTTTGTATATAGCTCATACATATCTATAAGGAACCTCCCCTTGATGAGAGGAGAGATTTGTCTTCGGTTGATGTAGTAAAGTTGCACACCTGACTGACCAATCTACACACTATGGTTGATCAGACCTATTTTGTTGATCAATATGCTGATTGACAAAATATTCACCCAACAATTTTTGGTGACTCTACTGGGGACACAGTAATTTTGTGCAATTTGGAACCTCAAGTTTCAGATTGAAACATCACTTGTGTCTTACCCATAATCATCATAACCCTTATCCATTATATAGACTCTAGTGACTCCATTCCATGTCTTACCCATTATCATTATATCCTTACCATCTCCCTCCATCTCCATTATTTTATCTGGTCTGTAAAACTAGAGATTCTGGGAAAGAGTGTGTAGTTTGAAGCCTCAAGCCTCAAGCTGAAGCTAAGCCAATCCTTTTCCATTTTTGTTCTGCAATCTAACCTTTCCATCTAGATTTTTTATCCCTATTTTTCATAATTAAAACATGGCAGTTTAAGGCCCCTAAGGTAACTCTTTTGGCCCACTCAACTTGACTTCACCTCTATATGAACTTCCATGTAGTTCAAGAAAGAATTTCCCTAAATTCTTTGGTGATGGGATAGTTCACCCTGATGAACACATTGCAGCCTTCAACATAGCCTGTGGTGTTATTGGGGTGGAATTTGAAGATGTGGCAGTCAGGATTTTTGTGGAGACACTACAAGGCACTACTGCAGACTAGTTCTACCATCTACAAGCTAGATCAGTGACTGATTGGGATACACTCAAAGCCAAGTTTGAAGCCAGGTTCAAGCTTGCAGAGGATGCACATGCTTTATTGGCCCAACTCACTCAGATGAAGAAGGAACCTCATGAGCCTATGAGGGATTTTATTGCCAGGTTCAACAAGTTGAGGCACAAGATTCCAATGATCACCCAGTCAACACCTCAAAATCTAAAATGCTTCTTCATCAACTCACAACTACCTAAAGTGAGTTTCTTGCTGAGACAGGCCAAACACATAGACCTTGAAGTTGTTTAGACTTGGCTACTGAGCTAGAAGATGACCTTATCTTGGTAGGAAAGATAAGGAGAGACCCTAATAAAGGTAAATCCTTTTTATCTTCTGAATACTCACCTAGAGCCACCATTGACCCAATGGTACAAAAG
This sequence comes from Torreya grandis, assembly GCA_037957365.1. NCBI lineage: Eukaryota > Viridiplantae > Streptophyta > Pinopsida > Cupressales > Taxaceae > Torreya > Torreya grandis. The sequence continues at coordinate 110,971 of JARHVA010000012.1, forward strand.
CTAGCAAATGAACTGCTAGCCTTGAAAAGGCAAATGGCTCAAAGTATGTATGCTCCTCCTAATCAAGATATGCCAAGGAGGGCATTTTAGAATCAGCCATATCAAGGCAATGCTGCCAGGAATCAAGGGCAGCCAAATCATCTTCCTCCCCCACAGAGGAACCTTGCCCTTGAAGCACTCCAACCAACTTAGTAGAGGAATATCTAGAAATAGAACATGTTTCTTATTTCCAACTTGATTTTGAGCAAGAAAATGATGTTGGTCTCTTTATGGAGGATCAAGAAGAATCAGCTGGCAACTCCCACATTGGTTTCCTGAATTACCAAGAGGAACCTATAAGTGAAGATGAAGCAAATGAGGAATCATATGCAGTATTCACCTGGTTTGAGAATCAGTCAGCCCAGCAAGTTGATAAAGAAAGAATAGAGGAGTGAACTCAGCCTACAATTCTAATTGCTAAGCAAGGAACCACTCTACCTTTCCAGTCAAAGGACCCAGTGATTGCCAAGAAAGTTAGTACATCAAACATCTCTTCACCTTCTACTTCAACTTCACATATCAGTCCTCCCCCTCCCAAAAACCAAAAGGATGAACTCCCATCCTCTCTTCCAAGTCCATCTCAGTCATTTGACATGATTGATCATGTCAAGAAATCCAAAATTCAAATGACTAAGTTTGAATCCCTGCAAGCCAATTCTGAGCAGTGAAACATTGGTGAAGAGCTAAGTGTGGACCTGTCTGAGGCAAGGATTGTGGTCACCCAAATGTTAGCCCCTACTAATCAAATTCTATTTGAGCCTTTAGGTAGGGGTAATTACTTCTTAACCACAGAGGATGCTCATGTCTTAGTTTATGAAAGTCATGTAGCTGGAAATCTAGGATTTGATCCAAATAAGGCATCAAAAAAATTAGTAGGGTGCAATACAAATCAAGAAGGATATTCCATCTCTGATGAAGATAAATCTAATAGAATATCAGCTTTTGATGATGCTTGGATCTAAAAATCTGATGGAAGCAATTATTCCACTCATGCTAGATGCAGATCTCTGTTGCTCGAATTGAAGACTGCTCAAGATGAAGAGATCAAACTCCTTCAAACCAAAAGGGATGTTGAGTTGATGGTTTGCCAAGGGTCTGATGCTGACAATCAAAGCATGTGTTGGACTGGACCAATAGAACAACAAGCTATGGTGGTGGACCATACTGCTATATTCCAAAGTCAGCAAAAAGAACTCTTCACCAAGAGAGCAAGGAGTTATGGTTTTCAGTTTGAAGACCACATCTTGCCATGGGGCAAGAAGAAGAAAGAGCCAAGAGGAAGACACAAAAAATTGGTTTCCTGGTGGAGAGTTCCATTTGCCTGTCACCATTTCTGGGGATAGAATGGTTTCTTACTAATTTATCAGGATGGCATCCCCTTTTCTTCACCTCACAAGGAGCAGCATCTAAAGTACTTCAATTCTTGAAGTATCAGATAAGTTCACCTATACATATGTATATCTGTATAGTCTTTAATTCTATTTTGTGCTTTTTGTTTTCATTTTTGGCACCTTTCTTTTTGGGTAGCATGACTCCTTAGCCCAATGGCACACTTCAAGGCACAGGAGATTCTAATTTCTACTCCCCTCAGCTATGTTTCAAGTTTTCAACTGAAGGAAGTTCCCCAACTACAGCCAATTGTTGTCCCTAAAAAATGCCACGCATTTTTGAGACAACCTATGGACTATTTTGGCCTTGCATAGGACCAAAATTTCTCTCTTCCCTTCTCAAAATTTGTTCTGAGCTTTCAAATTCCTTTTTTTTTCAAGCTTTCTAGAAATCTATGGACTCTGTAGGCTTGAATCTATGGACTCTACAGGAAGTAAATCTATGAACTCTATAGGAAGAAAGTCTAGAGACTCTGTAGACTAAGTTCTGTGGGCTTCACATGTTGATTTTTATGGACTCTGTAGATATGTTTCTACAGACTCAACATGCTTGAAATTAGCAAGTTCAAAAGCTTCTACAGGCAAGTTTAGTCAAAAGAACAAGTTTCTAACACTTAGTCATTTCCAAGATTGGTTCAACACCTCGATTCAATCAAAAGAGTTCAATCGGCAAATGATAAAGGACAAAGGCTTGAACCATTGAAATTTGAACCACTTTGGTTCAAAGGTTCAATGGGTTCAATGACTAAGTTGGTTCAACGTGCTTGGTGAAAAAGATCAAAAGGACTTAGCCAAATAGTGAAGAATGATCCAATTGAACCATTGAACCAAAGTTGGTTCAATTGGTAGGTTTAAGGGGCTGTCCCAAAGCAAAAAAGGCAAGTGCCCTTACTAAGGGCAGGCAGCATTGGTTTGAAGGTCAAAGAAAAGACATAATTCCTTCAGATTTGTTCAAAGGCCCAAAAGGAACAATTCTTTTGGACTTTTTGTTTGATGGAAATGGCTAAGTCCAAGGGGCTGAAAGAATTCTTTTGGGAAGAATTTTCTTGGAAAAACATTAAGGCAAAATTCCTTCGGACTTTTTGTCTAAAGAAATTCTTTTGGGATTTTTGTCCGAAGGAAAATCCCAATGGAAAAAGCCCGAGAGCTAAAAGCCCACTGAAGAAGCAAGAACCCACCAAGAAAGTCGAAGCCCGAAGGTCGCATGAAAAATCCTGAAGGGTAGATACCCTTGCGGGGGACACCTGATGCCATAGAAAGGACACAGAAAGTAACTTTAAAATCCCAAAGGGACACCTTCCCTTCGAGATCTTCCAAAGGCTGAACAAAGACACAGAAAGTAACTTTCATAGACTTAAACAAAAAAGGGTTTCAAAGGATGAACTGAATGAACCGATTGAATCATTGAACTATTAAACCAAAAGGTTCAACGGGTTCAAGGTTTAAAGGTTCAACCAAAGCTTAGAAAGATAAAGGAAGCAGTGTTTGAGTGAGACACAGAATAAACCAATGAACCAATTAAACTTTGAACTGAAAGAGTTCAAAGTTCAATGGTTCAACATGGTTTAAAATTTCAAAGGCAGCCTCAGTCAAAGAAAAAGTAGCACATAAGTGGTTTAACAGATGGTTCAACCAAGGGCTGAAGAAATGATTGAACCAAGAAGTGATACAATAAAAGAGACAAAATGAACCAATGAATTGATGAGCTTTTAGTGGTTCAATAGGTTCAAGGTTCAACCTGAATCAAGTGATCGACTGAAAAGAGACCCTGAAGACTCAAAGAGAGAAGATTGATGCAAAGGACCTGAAATGTCTTTGAAAGAGTTATTTCTAGTAGGTGGAACAGTGGATCGAGTAGACTTCTGAGCGCACCAAACCAAGGACATGGCCTATTTTCTTCCATGAAGTAAAGACAAATATGCAAAGGACCAGACAATCCATATTAAGGAAGAGACATATCAAATGAAGGGACATGCCATAGTTATGGCAACACACTATTCTCAGCATGGTCTCTCCAGACAAAACTAGAGACGCATTGAAGATGTTGACTGCAACATGGGCCATCCCATGGAAAAAGGCACCAATCCTTATGTAGTTGCTATAAGTTTGTATTTTCTCTCATTTGTAAGGGAGACTTTTCATTTTAAAAGAGCAAAACTTTGCCCATTTTGAAAGAGGAAGACTGTGTCAAGAATCTAGAACAACAAACATGCTTTGATTCCACTGTTAAGATCTAGGAAGCACCATTGATTACCATGTACAAGCAACTAAATGCAAAATTTAACCAGAAGTAATAAGTAACTAGAATTCAAAAATAACACAGAATATGAGAGACAATACCCAATTGTATTAATACTCTTCTAAAAGGAAATACAACAAAGAAGATGCCACAATCTTGTTCTTTACACACCTCTAGGGATCCCACACCTCTAGGGCATAAACAGTAAATCTCTTCAAGAGCTCACTCTCTCTCTTACAGTCCCAACACACAACTCAAACATAGAGTTGGTGTTCACCTCCAACTAGTCAGTATCACTACTACTAGTACCACCAGTTAGTATCACTACTGCCAGTACACAAGTGCTCCATGCACTCCAAATCTAAGTACTCCACACACTCCAAGTACACAATGTACTCCAAGTAGATCTCTCCTGATCTTGCTACGTATTGTGTTGCTATCACCTTTGATCCTATTTTCCCACATATCACCTTTGACTTCGCACACATACACCTGCAAATCAATGATCTTACTTACCCATGTAGATCTCTCTACACCCTGAAGAACCCTTGTCCTTGCGTCACCAAGTCCTTATGATTCTCTAAACCAGTACCCCAGTGGATCTTCTCCCTGATCTTTCACACCTACAGACCACCCTGATCATACACACTCAACACCCCTGTGGAACTAGGAGGAGCTACCCTTGCTCTCTTCACTCTCAGAAGGAGCTAACCAAGCTCAACTCTAAACTTGAACAAATTACAATATAGCCCATGAGTCTCTTAAATAGATCTCATGAAAATAATAATTAGACATCTAATTATAATAATTAGATCCACAGCTCAAGACTAAAATTAGCCTTTATCATGCAAACAACCAGTTCGTTAACAAACTATCTATGAAACTCGTAGTTTTGAACCGCACAGGTGACCGACATTGGTCTCTGTTTGACTGGAGATGACTAACATTGGCTGACTCCTGTCGATGTCAGTTGCCTTCCTGTCTACCCTTGATCGACGTCGGTTGGCTTGACCGATGCCGGTGATTGTGACACTCAGCAACCTCCTCCCCTATTTGCATTAGTGAAGCTTTTACCTCCACAACCTAACAGACTGAGACTTTGAGCTCAGGTTGTAATTTCATTTTCATTTTTATCTAAATGAGAAAGCAAGTTTTTCACAGACTTTGTGTTGTTCTGACTTGTGTCATTTTAGAAGATCATTCTTATGTCTGTCTTTTGAAGGTGTCCTATTTCATTTAATTTGGTAAGCAGAATTAGTGAAGGTAATAGGGAAGTATCTTGAAACCAACTGTGGGAAGACTTTGTGCTTTTACAATTGATTTTAGTATGTGTTTTTCTTTTCTTTTTGTGTTGAGGATTCTGGGGCGACTTTGTGCCCCCATTATCCTTTGTGATATACTCTTTGGGTAGTTGAGGTGGAGACTTTGCGTTCTGTTTCATCCTATTGTTACTACACCCTTTGGTCATTAGTTATTTCACTACTTGAAAGAAACTCCTACTATTTCCTACAAGAACACTTCTGAAAGAAGAGAAGTGCCTTCAGTTTTTACACCAGAATTTTCTCCTTTGTCTATGTGCATCATCTCTGAAAGAAGAGAGATGGATGGTTTATTCTGCCCCCATATGTTATTTTTTGCTTACTTATTTTGTATATAGCTTCTATGTATCTATAGGGAACCTCCCCTTGATGAGAGGAGAGATTTGTCTCCAGTTGATGTAGTAAAGCTGCACACCTGGCCGACCAATCTTCCTGTTGTGTTGATCAGACCTATTTTGTTGATCAGTACGCTAATTGACAAAATATTCACCCAGCAAAATTAAATCCCTCAACTTGACTAAATTAGAGGACAACTAGAGAATAGGAGATCGATCTATTATTGAAATCAATTGAGCTTTAAGTTGCTAAATATAGGTTTATTACTCAATAAGACATGACAATTATATATAAAAATGGAGTAAAAAATAGGATGAAGACATGATCACAGATTGAAGGAGGATATAGATAAAAAAATGGTTAGTTACTCATGAACAACAAAGTACTATATTGGAATCTCATGGGTTTCTTACTCCAGTTTGTTTGGGTGATATAAAAATACTATGAAAATTTGGGCTGATTTATTCAAAAGCTATAAAAGGAAATGTATTTTCCTCTGGAACCTCTCTGCTAAAAATTTAATGGAATTTTTTGGTCTAAAAATCAAGGAACAAAGAGTTATTTGTGAGGAAAGAGAATAGGTTACATGTGGGAGTTAACTGAAACTTGAAAGAGAGATAGTTACAATCAACTCATAAATATATAAAATGAGATTTAACATGACTTAGAATGTACTAGAACATTAGGGAGTCAAGTGCAATAGAATAATATTAAAAACATGAGATAAGACATGAAAAATGCAAGAAAATATGTGTTTTAGGAGTGATTTTTAAAAAAGAATGTAATGGTGATGAAACCATCAATACATAATTTTGGTAGTTAATGAAATTTATAGGGATGTTATAGGATTGTAGGGTTAATCTATAGAACTATCACAATAATTTTACCATGCTACGTCAAAAGCTATAATTTTAAAGAAAGCACTTATAAAATGCAAATTTGACACGTTACCAAGGCCAAAAAAGAGGCAAAAAATAGAAAATTAAGAGGATATTGGATCTAAACATGTTTAATTTATTAATTTATTTACATCATCATCGGATATCACAAATGTTTCACCATGTAAAATTGGGGTGCGCATAATACCATCCAAATATGATGATTTCATCTTTCGCCCAAAAATGGTTCTATTTCAAAATCAAATCAATCGTATGGGTTGGTCCATACACCTAGCATTTCTAACCCATGATAAGTTACCTAAAGAGTCTCATATAAATAAAAAATAAGTTTAAGATTTTATTTGACCAACGTGCCCGCATTAATTTTTGAACTATATACCCACTTTTACAATAACATATCTTACAAACAATTTAGGATCATATGGATATAAGTTTTAAAATATATTTAGTTTATATGATTTAATGGTTTTGTAACTTCAAAAGTCATTTTTATATGATCTATCAGTTATCTCATAAACAATTTTGAGTTATTGCATACAAGATGATCAAGTTTTCACAGACTTATTTTGTCATATTTTCAGGGTAGCATTGCATCTTGCCATATTTTTATACTATTCAAATGTGCACACATTATAATTTTTTCAAGGCCATATAACATATATTATTGATTTTAGACACCTAAATTATTCCATATTTCATGTTATAATTAATTTTTTTTAATATTAACACACTAACTTAACCATTACCCTAATTCTGAATTTTATCCTAAGGTCCACTAACATCAATTCCCTCCTTTTTTTGAATAATTAATTAATCCATATTAATTAATTAATCATATACACATAATTAAATAAAAACAATTAAAAATATAGAATTTACAAGTCACCCAACATATTCTTGTTTATCTCAACCAAGTGTTGAGTCATCTAATCATTTTCTCAACTTCCTAAATCAATTGTTGAGTCATCATTGAACCTTTTAACTAACTTGGTGAGTCATCTAACTAATTTGACTCATTCATGAGAAAATTTCAACTAATAACTAACTCATCTATTATTTTTCAAATATATGAGAAATTAATTTAATCCACATGGATGAAGACTCAAATCTAACCACCCAAAATTAACATAATTCAATAAATCTAGATTTTACCCAACCATCCATCTTCTCACTTGAAAGCATATAAATTGAATTTACATCCTTCATTGTTATAATACACATCCAAGCTATCAAATTGATATCAAATTTAGATTTTAAATATATTTAATAATAAAAAATAGTCCTCACACTAAAAAAAATCTATTTGTATCGAAGTTTAAATTGAGCATCCACATTCATACTTGCAAGATTAAATCAAAGTCAATTAAAGAAGGCATTCACTTTTGTTGGTAAAATGGAAGGTGATTTTTTTTTTTCTTGCTATTTTATTTTAGCTCTATCTAAGGTTTTATATTAGTCTTAGAATAGGAATTCAATCGATTGTTTGATTTCTTAGTAATAACTTGTAATTTATAGCAATAATATTTTGGCATGCCCAGTGGGAACTTTCCTAAATATTTTTGATCTTGTATATTTTTATTTGAGTTTTTGAGTTATTTTTAAATTCTACTAGAGTGCATAACTGTCAGGATGCGTGAAAACCGAAAGCATACAGTTGATTACCAAACCAAGCAACTTAATATGCGGAAATTAACCAGAATCACAAGTAACTAGAATTCAGAATAACACATGATATGAGAGACAATACACAACTTGTATTAATACTTATACAGAAAAGAATACAATAAAGAAGATGCCACTTCTTCTCCACCACCTCTTCAGAGGCTTGCCACACCTCAAGTGAACAATAATTCTCTCCTCAAAGCTCTCTCTCTCAGGTCCCAACACACAACTCAAACACAGAGTTGGTGTTCACCTCTTGTGCTCCACGCACACCACAAATGCTCCACGCACTCCACAAGTACTCAGCGTACTTCAAGTAGATCTCCCATGAACCTGAAATTCAACAGACCATACTTATGGAAGGAACTGCCTTGCCTTCCTCTTTGCTCTATCCGAGTACACACCTGTACTCCAAGTAGATCCTGCCTGATTCTGCTCCCTGTTGTGTTGCTGTCCTATCTGATCTTCCACACCTGAAAATCAACTTGGTTTTGCACACCTGTGAACCTTGACCTTGCACACACATACACCTGTAGATCAATGATCTTACTTACCATGTAGATCTCCTATATAGGCCATGCACCTGTGACCAAGATCCTACACCCCTGAAAAATCCTGCTGACTCTCCAAAACCAGCACCCACCTTGGTACTGCTGTGGAACTAGGAGGAACACCCTTGCTCACCTCACACACAGAAGGAGCTAACTTTGCTCAACTCAAACTAGAACAAGTTTCCAATACAACCATGAGTCTATATATAGATCTCATCCAAACAATAATTAGACATCTAATTACAATAATTAGATCCGCAGCTCTCAATCTAAAAATAGATCTAATCATGCAAACACTTGGTTCGTTAGCTAACTACCCGTAATAAATGCAGTTCGAACCACACAGGTGACCGACGTCAGTCCCTGTCTACCTGGGGGTCATCGACGCCGTCTGATCCATGACCGACGTCGGTTGCATTCCTATCTTATCCTGCCGACGTCGGTTGGCCAGACCAACACCAGTCTCTGTGACACTCTGCAACTCTCTTGCAACCTCCTCCATGTCTGCATCAGTGAAGCTTTTAGCTCCACAACCTAACAATCTCCCACTTGGAGATAAACAGCTGCACTGTACCTATACCTATACTCTATCTAATCTGTTTCCTCATTTGTATCCCTCTTCAAGATCAATCCTGAAGACAACCCACCACACACACTATGATGTACCTCTTGTCATCTGAGTACCCTGCCACATCCGAACCTACAAAAAACATGTAGTGAAGTCCTAACCCTGGATAGCATGAATCCCTGCTGCTGGTCCCTCTCAAATACCTGAGAACCCACTTCCCTGAATTGGCTCCTAACTCTCTGACAGCTCCCACTGCATGGGAATACTCAGGTCTATACCAGACCTCATGTGATTTCGGACACTGTACCTGTCCAGCCCTTAGTGTGCTCTGGCTCTGCATCCTGAACCTCGCCAACACCTAATTCACATCAGCTCCCACTGGAGACGAAATCAACCTGTGATCTCCATGTCTCCCATGTCAAAGAATTTTGCTGCTCCAAACTCTTCATGACATGCCATTGAACAAATCGTACCCTTAGCTCAACAAAACCCTGTATGTACAATCCTGCTAGCAAAACATACCATCCACATACAGTAATAGAATGATGTTGCAATCATCATCCACCTAGTAAGACAAACCACAGTAGTTACCCTGACATTGACTGAAGCCATGCTTCATCCTCCACCTATCAAAACCTGTACCATTGTCCTGCAGCTCCTCAAGACCATATACCTGGTCTTCCGTCTCACGTATCTGTTCACTCTATTCTTCAACTAAGGAATCCATTCATCTATGTGCTTTCATCCCGGCTGACAACCCTACCAAAAACACCTATTTGGTTCTCCTCCAAGGAATCACATTCTCATCCATGCCGAGCTCACACCTGTTTCCTGGATCCTTCCTGCTCTACAATCAGCAACGAGTATAAAGAAGAGGAATAATGAATTTGAGGGCCTACTTACGTCTTCAGTCCTCCGTATGGGTGTTTGAGACTCCTTGACAGCTCGCTGTCCACCCAAAATCCGTTACAGTGACCGACCTCGGTCACTCCACAGTCTGCATCCGATTGACGTCAGTTCCCATGCATATGTCCCTGACTACCGACCCTACCGACATCGGTGTCCCTACTGTCGACGTCGGTCCTCCTAGACGACATCGGTCTTACCTACTGCCGACGTTGGTCCTCCTGGCTGACATCGGTCTTACCTATTGCCGACGTCGATCCTCTTGACCGACGTCGGTCTTACCCTGCCCAACATCACTGGCTTCGGTCTGCACATGACTGACATAGGCACCTGTCTGTTCGACGCCGGTTCCTCCTGACCGACACCGGTATCTGTGTTTGCCTATGAGTGATGACTTTTTACCCACGAGCTCCTTTGAATCAAAACCCATGTCCAAACTGCCTTGCTCAGAAGTATCTAGTACCATCCACTGGTTTCTATCTGCCATCTCCTTTATAAACACCAAGGCTTTCCAGTTCTTAAGCCTGTCAAATATATCTGTCTTCTGCTTAAGAACATGCATCTCCTTCCTACTCATGTGACCAAGCCTACGAAGCCATGTCTTCACAACAAAAGAAGAATTAGTAATATAAACAAGTAGATAAAGAGTACCTATTTTCTTACCACCAGCTAATTCAAGTGCATCCACTGTGAGAGTTCTTGTGCATCTCTCATCACCCAATATTTTTGAAGAAATTAGCCATATCTCCAAACCTGGGATCTGCATGACCTTCATCAACACCTGTGTGTTGGCCACCTGCAATTTCAGCTTCACTTCCCCTTTGCCAATTCTTTGGCAAGGCTCACCAGCTCCTCTACCTGGGGCTGCATGGAAAGAGGCAACTGAATCTTTTGTCCAAGATTCAACTTTATCCAAGGAACCTCCATAAGCATCCTGTGCAACAACCCCTGCAACATCTACCTCTTCAGTTCCTTCATGTTGATCTGCTACCAACCAACAATATTCTTTTACCTACTCTTTCTTTCCATAGGACCGTAAGTAACCATCTGTGCTTTTCAACTCCTCCATTCTTAGCTTACTTTCATCTGCCATTGCTCTACTCCCACTCAATCAGAAACCCCTGAGAGTGACCTGTAACCAAACACAAAACTTGCTCCCTGCAACCTTGGCTCTGATACCACTTGTCAGGATGCGTGAACACTGAAAGCATACAGTTGATTACCAAACCATGCAACTTAATATGCAAAAATTAACCAGAATCACAAGTAACTAGAATTCAGAATAACACATGATATGAGAGACAATACACAACTTGTATTAATACTTATACAGAAAAGAATACAATAAAGAAGATGCCACTTCTTCTCCACCACCTCTTCAGAGGCTTGCCACACCTCAAGTGAACAATAATTCTCTCCTCAAAGCTCTCTCTCTCAGGTCCCAACACACAACTCAAACACAGAGTTGGTGTTCACCTCTTGTGCTCCACGCACACCACAAATGCTCCACGCACTCCACAAGTACTCAACGTACTTCAAGTAGATCTCCCATGAACCTGCAACAACCTGCAATTCAACAGACCATACTTATGGAAGGAACTCCCTTGCCTTCCTCTTTGCTCTATCCGAGTACACACCTGTACTCCAAGTAGATCCTGCCTGATTCTGCTCCCTGTTGTGTTGCTGTCCTATCTGATCTTGCACACCTGCAAATCAACTTGGTTCTGCACACCTGTGAACCTTGACCTTGCACACACATACACCTACAGATCAATGATCTTACTTACCATGTAGATCTCCTATATAGGCCATGCACCTGTGACCAAGATCTTACACCCCTGAAGAATCCTGCTGACTCTCCAAAACCAGCACCCACCTTGGTACTGTTGTGGAACTAGGAGGAACACCCTTGCTCACCTCACACATAGAAGGAGCTAACTTTGCTCAACTCAAACTAGAACAAGTTTCCAATACAACCATGAGTCTATATATAGATCTCATCCAAACAATAATTAGACATCTAATTACAATAATTAGATCCGCAGCTCTCAGTCTAAAAATAGATCTAATCATGCAAAAATTTGGTTTGTTAGCTAACTGCCCGTAATAAATGCAGTCCAAACCACACAGGTGACCGACGTCGGTCCCTGTCTACCTGGGGGTCACCGACGCCGGCCGATCCATGACTGACGTCGGTTGCATTACTGTCTTATCCTGCCGACGTCGGTTGGCCAGACCAACGCCAGTCTCTGTGACACTCTGCAACTCTCCTGCAACCTCCTCCATGTCTGCATCAGTGAAGCTTTTAGCTCCACAACCTAACAATAACTACTAAATATTGGTATGGGAGTGTTTATTGTTGTTTCAGGTATATTTTTTTTAGGTTTTTTAGTTTTCTATATAGTTTTTAAGTTTTTATATGTTTTTTGAAGAATGATAATTTTGTTTTGAAGAATGATGGGTTTATTCTAAATAACATACATTTTGTTCTGAATAATGATGGGTTTTTTTGAATAACGACAATTTGGTTTTGAAGAATTATGGTTTTGTTCTAAATAATGATGGATTTATTCTAAACTTTAGTGGTTTTTTAATGCAAAATGGAGAATACATTTTTGACTAATTTCTAGACTTTATTTTTGGTTAAATTTCTAGTTTTATTCCATTCTATTTTCTTGTCTTTTTGTCATTTAGCTTTTTATTATTATACTATTTCTATTTTCTTATTTTATTTTTTTGTCTTTTTATAGAATAGTAAATTTGTCTTGAACTTCAACAGTTTTATCCTGAACTTTAACAATTTTGTTATGAACTTCAATGGTTATGTAATGAACTTTAGTGAGTTTGTTATGAACTTCACCATTTTTGTTATGTGTTTCATCAGTTTTGTCAAGGAGTAATTTTTATTCTATAGTTTTATCATTTTTATTTTTAGTCAATTTAAAAATTTATCATTTTCTATGTAACAATTTTGTTCTATTTAACAATGAATTCGTTCTAGATTATTTGATTTTAATATTATTTTTTTGCTTTATTATTAGTTAAATTTTAGGTTTTTACTTATCAAAGTCATTACATATAAAATACTAATAATTTTATGTAGGACTATAGGCCAAAGACTTAATAAATCTAAACCAAAGTGCTATTTTTTTCATCATTTCATTTATTTCAAGTTTTTTCTTAATTGGTTAATTAATTAATTTTCTCTTTCTTGTAAAAGTTGTTTGTGTGGATTATAATAATTTGTGTATGCTATTTCTTCATGTCAGATTGGTGATTATCCTTGAAAATAAAAAATTCTTATTATAACTATTTATAGTTAAAAAACTAGATTAATGCTCTTTCTTAGCACTACATTGGTGGTGATCCTGAAAAATAAGAAATAATCTGAGACTTTTTATTTTATTTTTCTAGGGGATCTATTGACTGTAGATTTCATCACCATGTGGTAGGTGAAACCACATGGTATATAAATAGAGTATCAAATATTTTATTTGCGTAAGTGGTTGTGTGTTTTAATCACACCATAATGTAAGGGGGTTTAATCCTCCAATACTTAAGTTTTTAATAGCTACCTCAAAGTCTAGATTTCCAACGTCACTCTAATAAAATCCTATGGATGGAGTGGGTACATAGGGAATAGACCCTTTTATGCAACCCATAAATCAACTTGTTCCATAGTATTAGGCCTCATCATATAAAAAGGTATATATAGGATAACCCTTAGTTGAACTTATGAAAACCTTAAGTCATTAAATTATTTGACTTGTAGTGCACCTAAGATGAGTGTATCACCTAGGTGATTTACTCTCAATGTACTCTTAAAACTAGATTTAACAAGCTATGGGTATGGCACTACCTTCATAGTCGATGCTCTAAAATATTGAGTCAACACTATCCAATGAGAAAGCTAGTATACACGAGAGCCCACAAGTCACTCAAGACCCTTACATAGTTTTATCCATTTCAAATGGTTTACAAGCTATATGTTTATTTAGAGCTTGTTTATTATCTTTCAGTTTAATTTCCTTTTGAAAAACCATAATTGAACTTTTTTTTGTGTATTGAAAATCAAATTTTGAATAACTAATTTCCTATTTTTCAAAGTAAAGCCTATTTTTTCAATTAATCAAAACTTTGTCCAAAAAAACTAAGTCCAAAACAACTTGAATATTCTTTAAAAGCAATTGTAATAATAATATTTTCTAATTCAAGCATGTAACATTTAAGTCAAGTCTCCAATCACTGGTCATCAATCTTACTCAAACAATCCTCAATATAATCCAAATAGAGAAGAACCCTTTGGAAATGACCCTTTGAATTTTGAGAGTCAAGACAAAAAACATTGAGGTTAATAATAACTATAACCTACCTTTCCAAGATGAAATTGAAGCTAATATTGATTTTCCTAAGTGTTGATGCTTAAAGCCTTCACTTCAAATGAAACAACCTTCTATGGGAAGCTTTACAGGTGTGAGACCAAATGTGGTCTATAAAACAACCTCCAAGATTTTAGAAGTTGGCTCTTCATTTTGATTTATGGGTGAAAAGGGATAAGAGAGAAACATAAATAAAAATAGACTAAGGTGATGTACCAATATTATTTAAAACATTAACTTACGATTGCATAAAATAACTTAAATCCTTAGACATAATAGACTATTAAAAGAGTATAAATCATGAATTAAGGTCTATAATGAAAACAAGAATTGAAACTACAGAAGTAGAAAATAAAAATACCAAAAAACACAACATCTTCACTCAATGGGACATAGAACACCACATCCTCTTCATTGTGAGGTGGAGAATAGAATATAGAAGGCCTAAAAGGGAAAAACATAAAAGGTTCAATCCTACCCATGAGGGGCACCTATTAAGGTCATAAAATGAAAAAGTCCTAACTGGTTCTATTACTATCCTATAATTATTACAAGATTGCTACTCTCAGAAGTAGTAGCAATTTACCAAATGATAACCAACCCATTCTACAAGGAAAGAGTTTTGAATAAATAGACATGGTGGTTTTCCATGGGAGTGACACCTAAAAATCCTGGCATTATGCCAATGATGAGGTTTGTAACTACAAGAAGAACTCTAGCTCATGATTGTAGTTGGTTTTTAGATCCTAGATATGGTACAACCACATCATCTTCTAATGGCCATGATGCTTAGGAAAAGCATCATTGTACCACACATTCATTTTTAGAACTTCCTCTGTTATGTCTTTAGATATGGGAATCAATTATTTTATACTAATGGAACAACTCCAAACTATGATAAAAATAAACTCCCCTCATGAAAGTGCTATGATGCCAAGCAAAGGTCTCCATGTACTCCCCTATGACTAAAAGGTGGGTCCCTTATAAATCCATCAACCAACCACACTACTTAAAATCCTAACAAAAAGGAACCAATGTCAAATGAGTGTTAATTAGACATGTGTCAAGATGTCTCTAGATCAGGGTGAACCAAGGACTTATTCATGTTGAGTAAGCATCGGGCTACCACATGGTGGAAGAAGAAGGAAGCTGATACTTAGGCAAAAATATCAAAAGGGACTCTAAGAAAGGAGGGCCAAAATCATAACTATAGAGATGCACCAAGTAAGTCTGAGACTAATCATTGACTGATAAAAAAACAAAAGGTGGATTTTGATCCACAGTTCCTAACGACTCAAAAGGCCATCCACCTATGGATGAGAGAACCCAAAAACTCTGGTACATGGACTAGTCAAGGCAAAATTTGTAAAAATAATGGAAGGATTGCAACTCATAGCTTTTAAAGGGACACCTTTAAAGGTGCCCACTCTTACTCCTTAGGTTGGGCCTTATTTTTAAGAGCCTTGAAGGCTCTGTCTAGATCAATGATCTCCTTAAAGGAGATGATGCCTAGTGTTTGGAACCCAAATTGGGCAAGTGGCTATAATATGGTTTCAACTTAGGAAATGCTTGGTGATTGATCAAAAGCTAAGAATATGGCCTGGTCATTCTAATTATATTCCAATAGTGCTTTGATATTATCATTTGGTAGGACACTGTTGTTTGCCAAAAATGGGGAAGGGAATCCCAATTGGATTAATTGTTCAATGTGCCCCCTATCCTAGACCACTTTCTCTAAGGAATTAATGAATGCCTTATTTTTGGTAGCTACCTTGTGGTATCCCAAAAATTCATTGACTTTCACTGTCACTTGCTTTCGATCGACCACCCCTACTACCTATAATGTCTTGTTTGAAGTACCATAAAGCTTTTGGATAAGGAGTCATGAATCTTGGACCTTGAGGGATATGAAGTCAATGACTTAGTCAATGAACATGCTTACCTTAGATCTAAAATTTTATGATTCCATAATGAAATTGAGTGTCAGATTTAGGTTTATAGACACACTCTTGATCCTCTCTCAATAAGATACATATAGCTATTAAACCATTAGTAGGATCTTCATGGTTTGGGAATAGACAACAAGGTCATTCTTTGGTTGTGTAATTTTTTGGTCTTTGACCAAAAACTCCTATGCCTAATACTATAGTTGTATATATGTCTAATTAGAATCTAAAAGATTTTTATTGGTCCATGCAAGTTCTTCTTCCTTGTTTTGGAGCTTGGCTTCTACAGTCACTTATAGTTTGGATTCCACTTGGAAACTCTCTTTAGAGATGTGGCTCTGAAGATTGGACCTCAATTTATTAAGCTCCATGTATTGTGTTTTTTCCTTAGTGTTGAGGAAATAGATTGTATCATTCACTTTGGTAAGTTTTAGCTTGGTCTTCTCCAATTTTTAAATCATTTTAATGTATTTCATGGTTATAAATTTATGTATTTCCTCCATCAGTTTGAACTTATCAATGGGTATGGATTGGTTGAGATTTAGGCCAATGGCATGTATTATGTAGTCTCCTAGTTGTATGTATTTTTGGGCCCTAAATACCTAAGGTGGCATGTTTGAAATCATGAGAGACTATTTTTATGGGTTGAAGAATGACTATATGTGAGGATTTGCCATAGCCTTGGTCTATTTTCCCTTCCTCCTCTCGACTTGGGCCTCTCAATATTTCCTTGTAGCATCCATATACTAATGGAATTTATTTTGTACTTGAATGTTCTCTCCTAAAAAGGGGATTCCTTAGGGTATCCTGAATGGAATGGTCACTTACTGATACAAAAAAATAGACAATGTTCCCCTAGAGGTGAGTGGGTGGAGGGTGAGGGTGGAAGGAGAGAAAGGTGGGATACCATAGAGAGGAGTGGATGGTGACCACACCATGATGGAAGATGATGTGCATGATGAGGGAGGAGATTGGGGTAGTGGAGGAAAGTGATGTGAGCTTGGTTGTAGGTTGGGTAGGTAAAGAGGAGAGCAGGGCTAGATAAGTAATTGGTTGGGTAGTGGAGAGTGCCATAACCTAAGCTAAAACTATGGATGGAGATGAGGGAGTGAAAAAGGTGGCCAAAGTGGAAAGAAGGGGTCATGAAAAGTGTACCTTATTTTTAGGGGGTCTAGCAAAGGGTTAAATACTGGTGCTTTAGGTCACTTAGGATGAGGTGACATAACTATGAGATGCTCTGAAGAGGCTTATTTATATAGGGCTATGGGGTACATGTATAAAGGAGGTAGCCAGGTTAATGGGCTTAGAATCTTTGAGACATCCTTTTCCTTTTTTGAAGACATGTCCTCCTCTTCCTTACCAGGGGTGTATTCTTCTTCTTCTTCTTCTTCTTCCTCTTCTCCTCCTTGATTAGAGAATCCTTCTTTAGCCAGGGCCTCTTTTAGATGGTGTTCATACCATAGATTTAAAAAGTTTCATTTGTCTCTTCATCCTCAAAATTTGAGAACATCTTGCCAATATCCTACCTATATTTTTATAGGCATCTATTTTTCTTAGCTCCAATCTATTCTAGTGAGCTATGATATTAGTACCTTTATTAAATTTTTAGAGGGATCAAATGTTTAGACCACATCATAGAAAGACTCCCATGGATTTTAGATGTCTAATGAGATCTGGGATAAATCCAAAAAATGTTTGAGGTCATCCTCCATGGGTGACCTCTACTACTCAAGGTATGGTCGAGGCTGGTGATTGGGTGGGCTAGCAATCTCTAAAGAGTAAATGTAATTGATTGGATCATAGATCCATCTATCATTAATTAGGTCTAATCCTAGCTCCATAAGTTTAGATGTGAGTAGTTGATCTAGCTACCTCTTCACCACCATGATGCCTCCTCTTGTGAAGTGGACATCATAAAATCCCTTCTTCTTGTGGCTTGTGCTATACATTATGTCAACTACATCAAGCTAGTGAGCCAACTCTAGGGATAGGGTCCTATCCATAAGGATTTGTTCTAAAAGGGCTCACCTATGAATCCTTACACTTGAATGAATTTTAAATGGCTCCCAAAGATCCAATTGACTAGAACCTTGTTATCGATGATCCATGACTACTATGAGTCTATTATCCTAAATGTAATAGCCTCTTTGCTAAGGTCAATGAGAATGGGGATAGAAAGAGTTATGATAAATCATAGTAATCATATATGATTGATAGGACATGTGTCTACACCATGATGGGGGTCACCATGTTGGGGAGAGTGCTTGTATTGAAAGATTTGAGAGAGAGGTAATCAGATAAGAACCTAGAGAACTAAAATAAAATGAGGTAGAGGAGGAAGGAGGAATACTAGAGCGTATTTAGCATTGAAAAGTTTTCCAACTTATCCCTCATGGTGGTGGTTATGGCCTTGGAAAAATCCATTCTATACACCACCTCATTGCTCACCATCTTTAAGAGGAAGAACACCCCCAATTAAAAATTGGTGACATTGGCATCCAAATCTTTCATGAATATGAAATTCAACATAGATGAGGCATCCTTCAGGTCTTGCATGGGGAAACTTGTAAGGGGGAGAGGTAGTGGAGGCACTTCTTTGTAGTCACTCTTGATAAGTAAATTAAGGACGTCTACCTTGAGGACCTAGGTATCTCAGAACTTTTAAAGACTTTTTATACTACAAATGTTAGCCTAGGGGTTAATTAGGAACCAAAGCATATCCATTATGGAATTCATGCTAATTTTCATTCTCAAAAGGGTGTTGATGATAATATTTCTAGTGTTGGCATCATACCTATCTATGTAAAGGGTAATGATCTCTAGGCATGGGTGCATAACAGGCACCATGTATTATGCCAACATTGAGGACTAGATTCTATATTTGAATGACTCATATTCATTACTTTATACCTTATTAAGAATTTAGGTGTGGGCATTCTCCCTCAATATCTTAGTTATTTTAGCTAGCTTGGGGTCATAGATGTCATCCACAAAATCTATGACTAGTGACTAGTCTCTACAGTGCCCTTTAGTTATGCTCTTGACATTTTACACTTTTGGCTTTAGATGAGTAGGGGTGGAAGCATATAACTTGATTAACACATATGGTTGAGGAAGGTCCCCATGGCTACTTGACCCATGGGTTTTTTGCTTTGTTATATGTTTTTTGCATCCTGATGAGGAAGTAGAAGTCTATATCCCAAGACTCCTTAGATTTACCCTCTATTTTATTGAAGATACTAGATATCAAACTCACCCATATAATTTCATAATTCCTTGTTTAAATATCTCTTCTCTTTATTCTCTCTTTAATTTCTCAGTGCTCTCAAAATCTCAATGCATCTAAGTGTTAGCCTAGATGTAGAGAAGGGTATTTATAAGCCAATGCTCCAAGGTGCAATCATCATGGAAAAATTTAAACTTTAGCATCCCATAAATTTTAAGGGTGGAAAACATGTTAGAAGAGAAACCCAAAAAATATTTATAGTGATATTTATGGGGAATCATGCAATATGGGGTGTTTGGCATTAATGATAGGAGAGGTGGGTAGATAATAGTATTTCAGAGAATGTTTTTAAGATCTAGGAGAATATAGGTGAGGACACATGGTAACAGGGAAGCCACTTGTTCTAATGATACTTATTCAAGAGGATGAATCAAATGGAATGGTAAAAAACTAAGGGAAACAACATTAAAGTAGGGAAATACATGGCTAAAAGGGGAAACTAGCTAACTATGTACAAGGGGAAAAACATGTAAATTAGTTGAATTTTTTTAAGTCAATCCAGTTAACTGGTATCTCCAACATGTTTCCCTCTTTTTCTTCTAACTCAAAATCATTTCACTACCTATTACCAATAATAAAAAATGGCCCTCTCCGTAGAGAATCAAACTTAGTGTGTTGGCCTGATTTTAAGACCTTTTGATCATACCTGAGAACCAAATCCTTGAGCTTGAATCCTAGGTATGATGACTTTTTATCAAACCACTACTTAACTTAGTATTACCAAGTGATTTATACATTGATCTCCTACTCTCTTTCTTCTTTGAGGTTGAGTAACTTGTCCAACCTAACCTCTATTACTCTATTTTCCATAATATCAACAACTCTCAGAAGCTGTAGTATGAGGATTTATGATGACATGAGCGCGAATACCTCCTTCCCATATACAAGTTCATATGAGGATGTCTTTAGGATTTGTTTGGGGGTAGTTTGATCTACCTATAGAGCCATTTTCATGTGCATGTGTCACTCCATTTATCTATCGATGCTCATCCTTTTGATCAGCCTTATAAGGTTCTTATTTATCAACTTGACCAACCCATTCCCCTATAGGTAGTAATTATATGAAGTATTCAAGAAGATACCATTCTGAAGTGATAATTTAGATATCTTTAATTTGAATAAGGCCCTTTCATTATCTAATATGATCATTTTAGATGGGCTAAACCTTGCCACAAGTTCTTCTAAGAAATTGAGGATCATATTTTTAGTTGCTTCTTTCAGTGGGACTACCACAGTCCACCTAGTGAAGTAGTCAGTAGACATCAATATCCATTTATGGATAGTACTAGATATGGAATCAATAATATTGATGAAATATAAGCCCCACTATGCAAAGGGTTCATTAGTCACAATTGGGTTCAATGGTATGGTTGAATTCTTTCTCTTCCCTACAAAAAACTAACATTTTTGGCATTTTTTGACTACCTGATGGCAGTGTTCAAACATGGTTGGATAGTAATACCCCACATGCATGATCTTGGTCATGATGGTTTTTGTTGAGAAGTGTCCACCTGGGGGGAGAAATGTATATCCTAGAGGATTTTCTTATCTTGTGTTTTTCAATACACTAGCTTAGATTTTTGTCAAAGTTACTTTTGAATAGGACCCATTGGACTAGTGTGTAATTGGCCCCTTGAAATCTATAGAATCACTTTTTATGTATGGGGAAATCACTAGGATACAACCTAATTTTCATGTAGTGTGTTTTTTCAACAACCCAAGACTTGTCATTTTCATATTAATTCAACAAAACTATTTTTGGTACGTCATGCTCTTCCATTTGGACATCTACGCATTGGGTTAAGTATTTGTAGATTCCTCATCCTCTGATTACCTTGGTTAGCCTAACTTTGATATCATATTCAAGGATTTTGGTGATCCAATTAGCCTACTTCTCCATTATCTCTCCTTCTATTATATATTTGTGGATGCTAGAGTGCACTACATACACCAATATTTTGCTTCCTGCCATAAGGTACCTGAACTTATTAAGGCCCTTGACAATAGAAAAAGCCTATTTTTATACAAATTTATACCTAAATTCATACCCATGAAGGGTTATTGAGTATAACATGATCAGGTGTTTAATTTCCCCTTCC
The DNA here is from genome assembly GCA_037957365.1 of Torreya grandis. Lineage (NCBI taxonomy): Eukaryota > Viridiplantae > Streptophyta > Pinopsida > Cupressales > Taxaceae > Torreya > Torreya grandis. The sequence goes on from JARHVA010000012.1 coordinate 132,588, forward strand.
TCTTATTTTTGAGTTAACATAGCCACTAGCCTATGCTCACTCCCATAGACATACATAATTTAGTCTTTGGAGAAATCTAGGTTGATCAGAAAAAGAGTAGTGGATATAGCATCTTTGATTTTAACGAATGTTTCTCTTCTTTTAGGGTTCCATTTGAAGGCTTGGTCCTTCTTTAACATTAGCATGATTGGTCCCACCAATTATACAAAGTCAGATATGAACCTATTAATGAAGTTGATCTTTATTAAAAAGTATTAAACACATTTCTTATTCATCGACAAAGCTAGGTCCTTTATGGCCTTTACTATTTTTGGATCAATGGTGATCCCTTCTTTTGATACCACCTACCTAAGTAGTTTGCCTTGTGAGACTCAAAAAACACACTTTTTAGGGTTAAGAGATATCCTAAACTCCTAACACTTTTGGAAAACCTTATCCAAATGATCAAAATGGTCTTCCTTCCTTTTGGATAACATGGGGAGGTTTTCAGGTGAATAAAGATGATATTGTTGATCAGGCCCTTAAAATCTACATCCATAGCTCATTAAAAAGTAGCCCTAGTATTTGAGAGGCTGAAATGCATCTTTGCATACGTGAAGGTTCTCAACATCATGGTGAAATTGCTCTTGTGTTGATATTATTCACTTACCCATACCTGACTATATCTAGAGAATCCATCTAGTAGAGAAAACATTTTTGCACTTGCTACTATTTGTAGGATCTACTCCATAGAGGGGAGGGGATAATAATCCTTTAAGGATGTTTTATTTAAATCTTTAATATATATATATATATATATATATATATATATATATATATATATATATATATATATATATATATATATATATATATATATATATATATATATATATATATATATATATATATATATATATATATATATATATATAGCCAAGTCTCTTTACTCTTCTTTTGTGATGGAACTAGATTAGATACCCAGGTTGAATGCTTGATTGGGTATATAATCCTTGAATCAATGAGTTTCCTTAGCTCTTGAGCCATGAGAGATTTAATTTTTAGGTTAACTAGCCTCTACTTTTGTCAGAAGGTTTGTCTACTTCCACCAAGTCTATGGTGTGTTGAATGACCTCATGGTCATATCCTTTCAAATCATCATAGGTCCATATAATGACCCCTTCATATTTATCATAGAAATAAATCAACCACTCTTTATCATCATGGGGAACTTCCTTTTTGACCTTCAATTTTATCCCATCTCCAACATCAAGTTTAGATTAGTCACCTTTATCTATGATAAAATTTCATTTGTCATTCCTTACATCATCAGAGTCAAACAAATTTTCTAGGGTAATGATCATCTTTGGTAGTTTTTTGGTTTACAACTACATAATCTGATCTCCATAGGCCTCCTCAATTTTTTGGTTGTAATTTTTATAAGAATTCACATGATTGTTATAGTAACATAGTGATTTGTGCATTGATTTTAAATACCTACTAGTTTTAATCATTATCGAGAATGGTAGGTTTGATGATCACCATATCATTTTCTCATTGATGAATAAGTTTGTGACTAGGTCAAATTAGGTTTCAATCATCACCATCCTGTCTGCTTCTATGTTCTCAACTCTAGGGATGATCTAAATGGTCAAAGCTTATAAAGTTTTGATAAAATCCCATATCCAGTGGTGGTATGACCTCATGCACACATTATTTACATCTAAAACCCTTCTAACCTACCTTAACACTTATTTAGAATCACTAAATACTTTCAACTACTTTATACCCATCCTCTCAGCAAGGTTGAGGCCATAGACCAATGCTTTATATTCAAATTCATTGCTTGTGTAGGCAAATTGAAAATAAAAGGCTTAAAGGGTCTCTTTCTTATATGGAGACACTAATTATAAGCTCAATCTGGAGCTGGTCTTGCATTTTACATCATCAAAATATAGATTCCAAAAGTTGGACTCATTTTTAGGTCCTTCTCTAGTTTCTTCTTTATTCTTCATGATCTTAGGAGTGACCTGGTCTTCATCATAGATTACATAGGTTCTAAGGTTAGTGGAATTAAATTTTTCAAATGAATCACTCTCGATGAATATTTTGACAAGGGCTTCTTCCTCTGAGCTTTTAGTATCTGCTACCTTTTATTCTCTGAGAGTCTCCATGTGGTACATCTTTGTCTTAGAGAAAGAAGTGTGTGATTCATCAAAATTTACCATAGATTCATCTACTATGTATTCTCAATGTAGTGGCTTAGATAATAATTTTAGATTCAAGTCATATTTAGTCCTTAGGATTAAATGGGACCAATCTAATTATAGGTACCTACCTATTTTGGTAGTGAAATATCTTGATAGACACAACCCAAATATGGGTAGGAAATCTATCACTACAACCTCTTGAGACACATTAATGCTGGGACAAGAATATAATGTGATGGGAAAACCCCTAGTGATGCATATGGTTTGAACCTTCTTACCATCTAACTCCATTACCCCTTTATTTAAGGGTTCATACTACAATTATAGTGCATTTGTGATCTGCTTAAGCATTACCATTATATTAACACCAAAATTGATCATGGATTTATGTAATAGATTCTTCCAAATGATAAACATCAAATATAATGGGGTGGGTTATGAATTTCTTACCTCTTATTTGGAGTTGACTAATGTGGATGGTACCCAGTGTTGTGCACTTGTGTTAGCTTCTTTACCCTTCATCTTTGGGGGCTCCACAACTAGTTTTCCTCATGTGCATTTTTCCCATTCCTCCAAGGCTTCCTTCAATAGAGATTTATGCTTAGGGATAGATAGGATATCCTAGAGGTAAATGTTTATCTAAACCTTCTTTAGCTATTCCACCACATTATATGACCCTAAAGGTGGGACCTTTGGGTCTTTTAATTTATTTTTCACTACTTCACTCTGATTTTGATATGTCAGAGGTGGAGGTTAGGGTACTGGACTCTTTTTGAGAGTCACTTTGGGCCTTAAAATAGACTCTAAGATCTTGTCCAATCTCTTCTTGGAGCATGTGTAATAGTCAGATTAGACCTATAGAGTTCTATACACAAGAACTTCATTCACATAGACTGTATCTTCACCTTTTATTCAGGAGAAAAGTGCATATTTTGAGGCTATTTATTCTTCTTACTCTAGGGTCATCCCTTGAATCTATGCCATAAATATGCAATTTTATAACTATAGGGATTGATATCCATAGTTTGAATCAAGTGTATTCCCTTATCAGCACTGCTCAATAATTTTATGTTGTAGATTGCCTCTTAGGAAACTTTGGGGTCCATATGTGTCATTATATGGGAATCACCATGAATTAGAATCATCCATCAAGTTGTTTTGGCTAATGAATATCTCTCTATTTGAATTTGGTGACATTGTATGTAATGGATTAGGAACTATAACCATCTTATTCAAGGGTTGCATTTGATGATTTGACACTTGGTGGTTTGGCCTTTGCCTCTCCTAGTACTGGTTCTATTGGTATGGTGTTCTCCTTTTTTGGTAATTTTGGAAAGGGGAATTTGGAGGCATATTTTTCTACCTTTTGAGGTTTATTATCTCATTAGAGAAACTCTACAAGATACTCTTCATGTCATTCATCTCCATGGCTAATGAGGGTTGAGTGGACATGCTTGCTTGAGTGGGTAAATATACATACATAGAAGGTGGTGCCTATGAGGTACTCAAGACTTATTCTAATGGTTACATTGAGATTTCTAGGACATTAGCATTAGTGGATGAGGAAAAATCTTTCCTACATCTATCAAGTTATTTTCAACTCTTACCGCAAGCTCATACACATCTAGGAACATTTGTCCTCTAAGGGATTGGATCATGATGACTATGTCAGAGTTGAGTGCCTTGAGGTAGAAGACAATGGCCATACCCATGGGCAGTTGAGTTACTATTAGAATCCTTTGTCAGGTCTTATGGAACCTAGTGTTGAAATCCATAATATCCTTTTATGAGGCCCTCTTGATAGTTATCGATTGTTGTAGAAGAGATGACCAATCTACCTTCTAATTGAACCACTTAAAAAATTCATTTCCCAAATCATCCCAATTGGATATGTAATTGGGTGGTAATGATTGGTACCAATCTAGAGCTCACCCTTTAAAAGAGGTGGATAATATCCTTTAAGATATATTTTGCTCCATGATGTAGTGCATAGTGCATACATTTAAAACATCCTAGAGTTGCTCTGCTATGCTCTTGAAATCTTCTCCTAAGAATTTAGGAAGTGATTTTAAGGCATTCATTAGGATAGGGTCCCATCTGGTTAGGGGTATTAGGGGAATAAGTGGGCTGCCACTATTCCATGCTATGAAGTTCCTTGGCATCCCTTGGATAGCCATCTATTATTATTGTTAACTAGATAGATCCTATGGTCCTTTGGTGAGTTGGAGCTCCAAAGGTGGTGTTAGCAAATTTGGATTCTTCACTGTCGACGACCTTGTAATGGGCCTTTGGCTTATAAACTTGGGTTCCTAGTCATGTAGACAAGTATTTTGGTCCCATCAAGAATGCCATAAAATAATAAATTATTGATATTTAAATTCTTCACTTTAGGCAAAAAAACCTTCTATGGGAAGCTTTACAGGTGTGGGACCAAATGTGATCTATAAAGCAAACTCCAAGATTTTAGAAGCTAACTCTTCATTTTGTTTTGGGGGGTGAAAAGGGATAAGAGAGAAATGGAAATCAAAATAGACTAAGGTGATGCACTGAGATTGTTTAAAACATTAAATTACAATTGCATAAAATGGCTTAAATCCTCAGACATCATAGACTATTAAAGGAGCATAAATCATGAATTAAGGTATATAATGCAGACAAGAATTAAAACTATAGAAGTAGAGAACATAAATACTAAATAAAAAGAAATATTCACTCAATGGGATAGAAAGAACCACATTCTCTTCATTATGAGGTGGAGGACATAATACATAAGGACTCAAAGGGAACAACTAAAAGATTCAATCCTACTCATGAGGGGCACCTATTAAGGTCACAATGAAAAACTCCTCACTACTTCTATTACTATCCTAGAATTATTACAATGTGGATTCTATTAGAAGTAGTAATAATTTACCAAATGATAACCAACCCCTTCTAGAAGGAAAAAGTCTTGAATAAATAGGTGTGATGGATTGTCATAAGAGTGACACCTGAAAATCCTGACATCATGTCAATGATGAGGCCATTGAAAATGGAAGAACTCTAGCCCATGATTGCAGTTGGTTTTTAGATCCTAGATATAACATGACTGCATCATCCTCTAATGGCCATGATGCTTAGGAGAAACATCATGGTGACACACATTCATTTCTAAAACTGCATCTGTTATGTTATTGGAGATGAGAATTGATTCATTTTGACCAATGGTGTAACTCTAAAATATTACAATAATAAAATCCCCTCAATAAAGCACCATGATTCCATGTGGAGGTCTTTGTGTAATCCCTTATAACTAAAAGGTGGGTCCCCTTCCAACTTCATAAGCCAATGGTGCTACTTCAAATCCTTGCAAAAAGGAACCAATGTTGGCTAGGCACTAGGTGGCCACATGTCGAGCTATCCATACATCAGGGTGAACTGAGGACTTCTTCATGTCAAGAAAGAATCAAGATGTCATGATGTGAAAATGGAAGGGAATTGATGCTTAGTTAAAAATCTCAAAATAAAATTTGGGAAAGGAGGGTCAAAAGTATTATTGTTGAGTTGTACCAAACAAGTCTGAGACCAATTGTTGATTGCTCAAAAAAAATAAAAGGTGGATTTTGATCCACACTAAGGAACCACCATATCAAGTTATTGATAACCTCTTAGAGAATAAAAATAAAACCTTGATATACCTTCTAGATCTAGGAGCCCCATCCAATTTTGATCATAATAACTTACCTAGCCTCATCGATAGAAGTAACACAACCCCTTTTAATCAAGATAAAAACTTGCCTAACACCTCCTTGGGTAAGGATAAGGCCTTTATAGAGTTATCTAATGAAAATCTTGAAATTATTTCCCATACCTATGTGGATAAGGGAAAATAAGTTATAAATAACCCATCACAACAATGCCATGTATTTTCGATAGCAGACCATGTCTAAAGGTTAAAAAAAGGTATAGATGATATTTAGTCCAACCTATCAAATGATACTTTAAATAAAAAAATCAAACAATCCAATAAAAATAAAAATAAAACTAAAAATGAAAATGAAAATGAAAATAAAAATAAAAATAAAAATAAAAATAAAAATAAAAATAAAAATAAAAATAAAAATAAAAATAAAACAAAAACAAAAACAAAAACAAAAACAAAAACAAAAACAAAAACAAAAACAAAAATCAAAATCAAAATCAAAATCAAAATCAAAATCAAAATCAAAATCAAAATCAAAATCAAAATCAAAATCAAAATCAAAATCAAAACCAAAACCAAAACCAAAACCAAAACCAAAACCAAAATCAAAGTCAAAACAATCATTATTTTTTCCACTCAAAGACATGGAATTTGTCCAAGAATGGAAAACCATGAAGATTAAAATCTAGGTATTTCAAGATGGAAGTTATTCCCAAAATAAGAAATACAATTTTGAAGAACTGTGTCCATATCTATTTGACATAAACATAGTGAAGGTACATTTTCCTACTCATTTTAAACCTTAAAATTTTGAAAAGTACAAAGGAAAATGAGATCCTAGGGAAAACATTAAATATTTTTTTCATGGCTTGTTAATAGGTCACTTATAGTGACAACTGTTTACATAGACTCTTTCCACATAGACTATGAGGTCAAGCCTTAGAATGGTTCTTACATATACTTAAAGGGTCAATCACTACTTTCTTAGGTCTTTCTAAGAGGCTTGTGAAAAACTTTATTATAATGTTGAGCATGAGTTGAGTATGCTAGACTTATTGAACACCAAACAATGAAATGGGGAAATATTTTCCTCTTTCTTATAAATATGGTGTGCATTAGCAAGTCAGTTTCCATGTTCACTTGAAAAAAAACACACTAAAATTTTCACATAAAATATCAATCTTGAAATGCTCTTTCAACTTGAACTCCATTGTGCCACTTTATTTTATGAATAATTGAAAAGGGAGTTTAAATTAAAACTATACTCATTAACAAAGGCCTCATCAAGATTTTCACTAAATAAAACAAAAATTAAGTTCAAAATGGTTAACCCAAGTTTTTATCTAAGAACAAGAATGTGGCAGGACATAGTGTGATTGATGTCAAACAAGTCCAAAATATCCAACCTATCAACAACATTAGTGTACCTAGTGGTCAAATTATACAATATTTTTTTGAAAATAACTTATACCCCCTTTGGGGTACCACTTAAAGTAGTCTTTTTATAAGTTGATAGCCAATAATATGATCACATTTCCAAACACAAAATCCTTTGATGAACATACTCCAAAACCCAAATTGAGTATAAAAAATGAATATTATGAATACCATAAGATCAAAGGACATTTCAAAAATAAAGGTATGAGACTTAAAAACTATATACAAGACTTAATGAATCATGGTGACATGGAATTAATAATCATGTGTCCACAAAATATAATCAAAAGTTAAGGATATACCAAGATCCCTTCCTGAAACATGAGCAAAATCATACTAAAAACCCAAGGTATAAACCAAGTTAGTAATGTCAATCAAACCATTCATCCATTTGATTCCACTATTAATCATATATAACATATTGATAATCATGGTTCCCTCATTAAAATAAAATCCCAAGATTGTGTCATCACTACAAGGTGCATGGAAATCACTATTCCATATACATCCAAGTCCACATCTCCACCATTCAAATTTACCATTTTAGATGTATTTATGGGAGATAAATGAATATATAATGTACATTATCTAGGAAAAATCCATATGTCTCATAATAATTATGGCAAGCCCCATCATAGGAAGAAATACTAGTTTGTCATTTTGAAAAGATATCTTTCATTAAAGGTGAATTCCTTTTTAAATAATATATAGAAGACTCCAATCCTTATTATCTCTATAGTGATCAATTTTCCACATGTTTCCAAGATAACCAATATCCCATACCCAAATCCATTATGTGCAATATTATGAATTATAAGGTTAAGGTCCTTGGTGTTCACGAACAAGAGCTTGTAAAGACTATAATGTCTGAAACAAACAAATATTATTGAGGTATTAGATTTAAAACACTTATCATGAGATTATATGATTGCAATAATGATTCTTTACAACATTTGAGGAGTTATCCTTTGATACCAAAATAAGTTACATTCATATCTACTTTGAAGATCTTTCAGCCACAAACCTTTTCCATGATACAACCATTTTTATTCTTGAGCTTAAATATCCATAGATTACAATCTTGAACCTATTGGAAGCACAACAACTAAGGGTAAGGGGTGAATTAGTGTCTTCAAATAATTCATTCAATTCCACTTAATCATACATGAACCATTCATACAAACATGAACATCTAGCAAAGCATGTGCAACCATACAAGATCATGAAACAAGATAACACATTAAATAAGTGGGAAAACATCAAGGGGAATAAAAACCAATGATATATATAAATTGAATACAGTCCTATAAGATAAAAACCAATATTTAGTGAAACACCAACTTCACATAGAGCACCAACCCCAATTAGTCAAAAACCCACTCAACTAGGCTTTAACAAGTACCAAACTACAAGGAGGCATCAACCTCCTATATGACTCAACACCAAATCATCCACCTAAATTTTTTGATCATCTTTATAAAAGCTTATTACTCACACAATAGATGATTATCACCATATTTATCTCTTCTCACTCTTTTATCTCTCTCAAACTACCTTCTAAGCTTCTTCATTCAACTACGTCTCTTCAAGATAGATTAGGTCATATGAAATTGATATTAATCTATATTACCCATATTATATATTCATGATAGTTTCTATACACCCCTTTGATGGTCTACAATACCTCCTTTAACTATTCAATGTGTTATTTCCTTTGCTTGTACAATATATTCTCTAACTAGATAATTAAGAACCAATCCCAAACAATATATACATGTACTTGGTTTCATCACTCTATCATCATAACACATTCCTATTCATCTTCTCACTATTGCTTGGTTTTTTCACTGTTTGCACCATTTGGCATGTTAGCTATTGGCTAACTTGGATGACCAGTTTAACACAATTGAGGGATAAAACCTATACATAAACCTTCATTGACATGAAAAATTAGTATCTAACTTATTAATCTATATATTTTCTTATTATGTCTAATATAAGGTTTGAAAACTATAACACTTCTTCAAAAATAAGCATGTATCTCAACATTTTCTCTCTCCTTTCTCTAACCAATACCACCTGGAGGTACTTGGGAGAGTACACTACAAGTTATCATATATTAAATGAGCATATCAATCCATTATAGGAACTTTTGTTCAACATCTTCAAAATTGGGTCCTTATTAGGGTTCTAAGAGGGTTTAAACATGTTTCCACTCTTAGCAATCATTCATAAAGCATAGCCCCTTAATCCAAAAACTAATTCTTAGAATTTTGAGCTATGACCATTCCCCATCTACCATGAACTTATTAGGTTCCCATGCAAAGGTTTGATGAGTTGATGATCACAAGAAAATACTTCTTAGGTTGAGAATCCTTCATTCTAAGCACTTGAGAGACCTCCAAACAACTTTTCATGCCTTGTCCTTCAAAATATGACCTCAAACTACATTAACAAAATTTAAAAAATATGACACACTTCTCGAAACACTCACCTATCCATACTCACCTTAGAAACATAACCTCATACCCCATTAGGCCATACTTTCTCTCTACATCATGGTCTTAATGCTACATTAGACCTAGAAACACACCTTTATTCCATTATCATTGCACTCTACACCTTATACACAAGGTCAAGAAACCTCATAAAACATCTTGTGTATTTGTGCATCCATCTTAAAAAGTCACTATACTCATACCTTCTCATAAGGAATTTACATGCCATGACTAGGCTTCTTAATCACTTGAAACTTGACAACTGACCTTGAAACACTTATGAAAGTATCTATACTTTAATTATATGATCAGGTAATTCCAAACAACCTCTCACAATCTTGTGCTCACTTAATTCACCAAACTTCACTATGCACACCTTCTCATAGGGTCTAGACTAGGCTTCTCAAGACACCTTGTACTCAAGAACTAGTACTCAAAATGCTTACCTTAATGATATAAAATAAGAAAAATATTTAGACAACACTCTCACACCAATTCAACAATATCTTTATGATCAACATTTTATCATAACCTCATGCAGACATAGAGCCTCATAACCATACTTCCATGCTCACTTGACCATAATACCTTTTTGTGTCAATCATGAATCACAATATGAAACAACCTTAATGACAATCTTAGTGACATAAATGACACTACATAGTCACCTTGTCAAATACCTCAATGATCACTTACCATGTACCTTCACAACATGCACCCTTTTGACATCAATGACATAAACATGCCAACAAACTCCTCCTTTATGATTGATAGAAAAACATTCTTAATATGATCACTCTCATGTCCCCCAATCTAGTCAATCTCCATTCTTGAAAAATTTCCCCTTTTACATTAATGACAAAGGTTCATACATATTGCAACTTATGGAACCACTCATTATCCCTCTTTATCAACTACTCTTAGAAAATATTCTATGCTTGTCAACAACTACACTTGGAGCTTATGAACAACCTTAATATCTCCCCCTCAAACAAGGCATCCACCATGCTTATGCTAAATGAAGAGTGTCTCCATGAAGCCTAATGGTGTTACCCCTTTTCATAGAGCACTAAAACAATAAAAACTCAAGAGACTCATAGATCTTTATGCTCTCATAAGATTGAGTATCCTCCAATATCCTTTTAGGCTTGATCAGATCCTTAGGCTTGACCTATTCATCAAGTATTTGATGAATAATATGAGATAATAACAGACATTCTTAACTTGATTTCACATCTGAAGTATGATCTACCATAACAAATAATCCACTCAGGCTTGTAGATTAATCATGACTCACTTTTACTGAATTTGGTTTCCACACATTAATTTGCCTTCTCTCTTGCACTCTAGGGGATTCAAACCTCTTTTTTTAACTTGACATCCTTATAATTATATTAGGAAAAAAATTTGCAATGTGTTACACATTATGACAACTGTACCAAAAATCCTCATTCATAACTCTTAACTGATGATTCATTTTATAATTCTATGCATATTCATTTTTAGAGGGTCTTCTACACTCTCTTGATCTATGACCAAATTGATTGCATATAAAATAGTAACCATTGAATGAATTAGATTGGTCTTCTTTGAAAATAAGTCCTATCTTATCACTTGTAGACTCCTGAGTACTCAAGATGTTATCTAGAGCATCAATACTCTTTTTAAACTTCATAAAGGTCTTCAACTGGCTATATGCTTGATCTAATTCAGCTTTCAAGGATTCTATTTTAGTTCCATACTTGGTGCATTCTTTTTCTTTGGCCTTTAGGATTTTAGTGACGTTTTCCATCTAATTTTTAACCTAATTAATTATCTCATCATGCTCCTTGGATGTGTTATTTAAATTATCTTCAAAAAAACCAATCTGATCTTCATAGTCCTTAACTAATGATCTTAGTTTATGATTCTTCTTTATTTGAAACTTCAACTCCTCTAGAGCACTCACCAATTCTACCTCAAGGTTCAATTTATCATCTTATTCATTCAATTCTTCATCATTCATAAGGTATTTTCCTTTTGAGTACTCCTCAATGTCTATTTCCATAAATAAGGTTTCATTTTTATCATGTTCATTACTACCATCATCACTTTTAGATTTACTTGTGTCACTTACATCAGATGATCAATTATCTTATTCTGTATAGAAAATTCTCTTGTTCTTAAATGAATCTCTCTTGCCTCCATACTTAAAATATTTCTTACTTTTTTTAGGATTATATACCTTCTTATCATCACCATGATGATGATCACATTCTTCATCATGATTAGTCTTATCATTGTTATGACACTTAGATGCAAAGTGACCAATCTTACCACAACTAAAACATTTGAAAGGCAACTTACCCTTGTACTTACAAGATCCAAACCTCAATTTTATAGAAAACATGTATATCAATTAATCATTATCAATATCTGAACATACCTCATCCTTGACCTCCTTGAATTTTGACTTCTTCTTAGATTTGAATGTTGCTTCCTTCTTGGGAGTTCTTCCTTCATTTTTTCTCATCTCGTAGGCAGTCAAGATACTATGAATCCCATCCATCTGAAGTGTGTCTAGATCTTGAATTTATTCTAATACATACACCTTTGAATAAAATTTAGTAGTTATGGATCTCAATACCATTTTTATAACTTTATACTCTTTTACTTCTCTAAGACCTCTGATGAAATTGACAACTTCATCAACTCTTAACATGTAGGATGCAATTCTCTCATCTTCCTTCATACTCAAAATTTTAAATTGCCTTCTTTGAGTCTATAATTTAGCCATCTTCAAATTGGTGTCTCCTTCATAGATAGCCTTCAACCGATCCCATACCACCTTGTCTAACTCATAATGCATCACCTTCAAAAACTCTACCTCTGATAGGCCACATAGAATGACATTCATTGCCTTAGAATTGCTCTCACTTTCTTTCTTGCCTAATGCATCAATTGGTGGTGTATGTGGTGGAGTGCATCCATCCAAAAATAAATTCCATATGTCATGGACCATTGAAATTATATTTTTCCTCATTATGATTCTACAAAATGTATAATTATCCCCGTTGAATAACATAGCTTTACTTGATAAACCTCCTTGAACTTGACTACTAGCCATGCTTGATTCAAAGATCTAATTTAGGATATTAAGCCTAAATAAAAGGAGCTGATATGATACCAATTGTTGGAATAATAATAACTAAGAGGGGGGCAAGTATCAATGTCTTCAAAACATTAATTCAATTCCACTTAATCATATATGAACCATTCATATAAACATGAACATCTAACAAAGCATATGCAACCATACAAGAACATGAAACAAGATAACACATTATATGTGTGTGAAAACCTCAAGAGGAATTAAAAAAACTAATATATAAAAATGTAATATAGTCCTATAATACAAAAACCAATATTTATTGAATCACCAACTTCACATGGAGCACCAACCCTAGCTAGTCAACCCCATACTCAACTAGGATTTAACAAACACCAACATGCAAGGAGGCATCAACCCCCTGGATGAATCAACACCAACTCAACCACATAAAATTTTTGATCACCTTAAAAAAAAATTATTTCTCACATAAAATATGATTATCACCTTCTTTATCTCTTCTCATTCTTCTATCCCTCTCAAACTACCTTTTAGACTTATTTATTTAACTAGGTCTCTTCAAGATAGCTTAGGTCATATGACCTTGATATTCATCTAAACTACCCATGTTATATATTCATTACAGATTATCTAAACCCCTATTATGTTATACAATACCTCTTTCATCTCTTGGATGTGATATTTCCTTCGTTTTCATAATCAATTCTCTAACTAGACAATCAAGCCTATTAGGCCTTGTTCTTATACAATCCTCTAGTTCACACACCTATTTTTTACCCACACACACCTGAAAACTTGTATTAACCTTAAAATATTTCTTATAACATGTTTCATTTATGAATCAATCATGAAAATAGGTCATCCACGACTTAAAAGACCAAAACCTATTTTAGGCCTTAAGGAGACCTAATTCAATTAGGCCTTCATTAATACATATTACCCTTTGATATCCTTGAAACACTTTAAAAATACACACATGGTAGTAAAAATTTGTATTACACTCAAATATACCCAAAATAAGATCATCTTGGGTTCATGACACTTTTTATCTCCAACCACCACTTGAAGCACACCATTAGTACTATTTATATTAGGCCTTCACATACATAGAAAGGCCTATCTTGAAAAAATAAAGATAACACATTATTTATAAAAAAAACATGATAATAAATCACATAAAAATAACCTAAAATATCTAAAAAACTTCACCAAGTGAATTATACTTCATCACATAGGGCAAATAGACTCAAAAACACTCCTACAACTTGTTCACTCAGAACTGCTAATTTTCCTCAAAGACAACCATGGTGACTTAGACCTCAAACACCTATATAAAAATTTTAAATGAATTATTATGCATGTATATGAATGTATAACATCTCCATACCATATTGAAAAATAAAAATCATATGGTCTAGTGGGAAGTATTGGTCTTATATACCAATTTGTTGACCTTACTACACACATATCTTACTGAGTCAGACAAGCCATTTTGTCTTCATCATTTTCACCACTAAAAATCAATTATAATATTTTTACCAAGATTTAATAGGATATTCCAGTCCCAAATAATATCTCCATGCACTTGGTTTCATCACTCTATCATGATAACACATTCCTATTCATTTTCTCATTGTTGTTTGGGTTTTTCACTATTTGCACCATTTGGCCTATTAATGACTGGCTAACTTGGATGACCAATTTATCACACTTTATGGACATAACATATCCATAAAACTTCATATACATGAAAAATAAGTCTCTACATTCTTCCTCCATCTATTTTCTTACTATGCCTAATATAACTTTTGATAACTGCAACAACTTCTTCAGAAATAAACCTGTAACTCAACATTTTATCTCTCCTTTATCTAACCAATACTGCCTAAAGGTACCTGGGAGATTCAAATACAATATATATTAACTTAACTGAGCATACCAATCCATTATAGACACTTTCGATCAAAATATTCAACATCAAGCCCTTATTAGGGTTAGAAGAGGGTTTAAACCTATTTCCACTCTTAATGATCATTCATAAAGAATAACCCCTCAATCAAAAAACTAATGCCTATAATTTTGATATAGGACCATTCCAAATCTACCATTAATTTCTTAGGTTCCAATTTAAATGTTTGATGAGTTGATGAGCACAATAAAATCCTTCTTGGGTTAAGAACCCTTAATTCTGAGCACTTGAGAGACATCCAAACAAATATTCATGCCTTATCCTTCAAACTATGACCTCAAAATACATGAAAAAAATTGAAACAACATGACACACTTTTAAAAACATTCACCTATCCATGCTTTCCTTATAAATAGAACCTCATACCCTATTAGGCTATATTTTCTCTCTACATCATGGTCTTCATTCTACATTAGACCTAGAAACACACTTTTATGACACTATAAATTCACTTTAAACCTAATAAAAATTATAAATAAACCTCATAATACCTATCATGCCTCTATGCATCCATCTTACCAAGTCACCATACTCATATCTTCTCACAAAGACTTTACATGCCATGACTAGGCTCCTTAAGAACTTGAAACTTAATAACTGACCTTGAAACACTTATAAAAGTATCTACACTTTAATTACATGATAACACAATTATAAAAAATATCTCACAAGATTTTTATCATTTACTTCACCAAAATTCACTTTGCACACCTTCTCACAAGGTTTAGACTAGGCCTCTCAAGATACCTTGTAGTTAATAACTAGTAGTCAAACATGCTCATCTCAATGATATTAAACAAGAACACTCTTTAGATAGTACTATAACACCATTTAAACAATATATTTTGGATCAAAATTTTCTCATGATCTCATACAGACATACAACCTCATAACCATGCTTCAATGCTCACTTGATCATCATACCTCTTTGTGATAATTAGGACTCATAAGATGCAATAGCAACCTCAATAACATTAATGAAAATCTCAATGACATCAATGACAACTACATACATTCCTTATCACGTACCTCAATGATCACTCACAATGAACCTTCAAAAGATGCACCCTTTTGACATATATGACAACAAGATAAACAAAATCAACCCTCACTTGACCATTTTCAAAAAGATGAGGTTATATCAAAATTAATGTCAGTTTTAGATCAAATTCAAATAATGAATCAAAATAAAGGTTTTTCAATCCACTTAGGCAATTCAACATAATTTGGGGAGCATGTGAACTCTAATCATTCACCCAATAATAAGATCATTCAAGTTAAGTTCCATATAGAAATATCAAATGACAAAACTCAAAATTACAAAGACATTAACAAGTAACTTAATCTCCCTCTTCCTCCTATGAAGTTATAATAAGAGTCCATATTATTGATTAAAAATAATAGTAATGTAAACTTTGGAAATAAAAAAGAGCCTAAAATGGTGAAGTTTGCCACTTCTCTTGATCTTAAAGATTAGGGAATCCAAACTCTCCTTAAATAAATTTCAAATGCTTTTTCTAGCCATACTCAAATATGCCTAGGTAGGACCCATCATCAGTAGTACAACATCTTTTTGTTCTCAAGGATGCTAAACCTATAAAACAAAAAATAATAAAAATGCATCTCTACTACTTGTGAAGGAGGAATTACAAAGTTAGTTGGAATTAGGCTTAATTATGCCCATATATTATTCAAAGTGGATCTCTATTATAGTGCTAGTTATATTTTTGAGACATTAATAAATCTTATTCTAAATTTGACTTTCCACTTCCATATATTGACATGATTGTAGTCTCTACAATAGGTCATGAAATGTTATCATTAATAGATGTTTTTTCAAGATATAAAATAATCAAAATTACACCCGAGGACC
Organism: Torreya grandis; assembly: GCA_037957365.1. Taxonomy (NCBI): domain Eukaryota; kingdom Viridiplantae; phylum Streptophyta; class Pinopsida; order Cupressales; family Taxaceae; genus Torreya; species Torreya grandis. The sequence goes on from JARHVA010000012.1 coordinate 149,345, forward strand.
AACATAAAAAAACATTCATCACACCTTAGGGAAAATTTTGTTACCATTTCATGCCATTTGGTATATAAAATGTTAAATCCATATATCAACATGCTATGATAGTCATTTTTCATGGCATGCTTCATGATATTATCAAATATTATGTAGATGATATTTTGGCCAAGTTTAGAATAAGAAGGGATCATCTCATATTACTACATAGTATTTTTGAATGGTTAAGGGAATACAAGGTTAGCCTAAATCCAAAGAAATGTGTGTTTGGGGTCATGTTAGGATAACTTTTGATTTTTATTGTATCATAAAGAGGTATAAAAGTAGATCCAACAAAGGTTACAACTATAACATAAATTCTTCCACATACTAATCTCAAACAATTTCAAAATTTTCAAGGGAAAATTTAGGTTATCCACAAATTCATATCTCAACTTACATACATATGCCACCCATTCACCTAACTACTTAAAAATAATGTTGATTTTAATTAAAATGAATAATACAAACAAGTGTTTGCAAATATCAAACAATATCTATCAAATCCACCAATTTTAATTCTACATGCCCCAATAAACTTTTATTGTTATATATTTTAGCTACATGAAATATATTAAGGGCATTATTGGAAAAAAATGATGATTATGTGATATAAATATCAATGTAATATTTAAGCAGAACCTTAGTACCTTATGACCTAAACTACTATGCAATTAACAAGGTATGTATAGTGGTTGTTTTTTCTTCCCAAAAAAATTGACATTACATTTTATATTGATAAAAATAAAATCATTACAAAAATTGATCCACTTAATACCTCCTTTAAAAATAATCTCTAATAGGGAGGATGGCCAAGTGGGTTATGTTTTTAAGTGACTGTTGTCATGTTGAAATACACCTTGTTAGGTCATAAGACCTCTTTCAACTAACACAATGGAAACACTCATAGGTGTGGGTGACCTATATTAGGAGTAAATTTTCAAAGAGGGATGGTTCCCTTCCTAAACTATAATGTACCTAATTTAGGATCAGATTGTAGACCTAAAACACATTCTAAAAGGATCTATCTAAGCTAAAAATAGGTCTCTTGTCTTGAAAAGGGAGTGAGAATAAAAAAAAAAACTTGTAGGTAAGTGATGCACCAAGTCTAAGGATATCTTCCAGCTACCTAGAGAAATACAATAGAACCTATGAAAGTGATGGTATAAGAATTTAGATTGTAAATCTGCATAGGATATTTGTTTGATATTTGTGAGTTATGTACTAATTTTGTCATTGTATAAGTCTATTATGTCCTATCTTCATGACTTGTAATAGGATAGAATATGAATAAACTCCACTTTTGGTGTCAATTATGAGAAGAAGATGAAAAATCATAGACTAGAAATGTCTAGATATACTTTTGATTGTAAGAAGAGGGTTTGACTTTTTGAAGAGGTCAATATAGATTCATCTGGTTAAGGTTACCTGTGTGATTTATTATTATGTTCCTTACATTTGTTATCATGTGTAATGTTTTATTTATTTTTTGTCTAATTAATATGAATGATTTATTTATATTTATGAAATAATGGTTGTTCTTAATTCCTAAATAACACAAGATAATTCATGCTTACTATGTTTATGTTAACCAAACTCTTGTATGAATACAATACATTATTTTATGCACACAAAGTATATCATAACTATCCTCATCCTTATCATGTTTTGATGCTTTATGAACCTCTGGTAATAATGGTTTGGTGATCATGGATACTCCTTTTTGGATAAAATTATGCTAAGATGGTTACCAAGGAAAAGAGATATTGAGATATGGCTAGACCAAAGGATATGTAATTTTACAAAAAAGAATCAAAATAGATTGGTCTTTCCATACAAGAAATCATTGAGAGCATATTTATGGAGAGATTTATGAATTTTTTGGTGTGATTTGACTAAATTATGAGCTAACTGACTAGCATGGTTGGAATATTATTGTTTTAATCTAAGGATAAAAGAAACTATAATATAGACTGAAGAAAAGATAGATTAGTTGTAGAGATTGGAAACTGACTGGACAAGAGTAATATATCATTGGGTTGTTACTATAGTAGATGGATATATAAATGAGTGTGAAGTATACTAATACATATCTTTAAAATCTATGGAGGACTTGTTTTTTAGAGTAATTCTATGGAAATTATTTTAATGACTACCTATCCTTGTGAAAATGTTGGTTGTGGACAAGGCCATGGTGCCTACTTTAGCTAATATAGAGTAGTCAATTAAAGTACATAGGGGTGTGTGTAACATGATATTGAATGATGATTAGATGAGAAGATAAAGCTTAAAATTAAATCTAGAATGGATACATGAGGGAAGAAGAGTTAGAAGAAAAGTCTAGATTTAGAACATGAGTTACGACAACATAATAGATGGAATAAATAGAAGAATATGTAGGTAGATGCGAGTAGAGTTAAAAGTAAAATTAAAATAGATGAATAATGAGTAGGAAGATGTGATAAATGAGAAGAAAGAGATGAATAATTAATAATATGAGACAAAATAAGAATATGAATGCCAGAAGAAGGAATTGACAAAGAACAAGAGGAAGAAGAAGGTGAGAATAGTGTAGAAGTGGATTAGTTAGATGATAAATGTAGTGAACATATATAAGAATGGGTATTATCACAATAAATACATGGAGTATTAAGTAAATAATTAGAACAAAGTCATAGATTAATTATAGGTTCAAGCTTAGAAGAAGAGGTTGTAGGAAAGAATCATTCACCAAGAGAGTACACATCCCCACAACCTAATTTCTTATATTTTAGTAAAATTTATCAACTAGATGAATAGGTAGATAGTAGTTAGGAAGGTTTGTTTTTTTTAAAGTGCATTATTGGGGTACTAAAATTGAAATAAACTCAATTTTTAAGGCTTTGAATACCATAGAGTTTATTGAAACCAAGCAGAGAAAGTAGGAAACACATAAAAATATAGTGCATATATTAACTTTCCTAGTGCACAGTTAAATCTTTTTAGTGAATAAATAGGATCATACAAAACATAGACTTATATTGAAATATAGGCATATCAGATCCCATCGACACTAATTTATAAAATGGGTACCGTAGGAGCATTTATAAACTTGGTGACATATGATGGGTATGTGGACCTTGAGCAGTACTTACTAACATGTGAGATGAGATGACAAGTTAAGGGTATTACTGATGAGGCTATAAATAAGTTCAAGTTAATAAGGGCACTAAATTTAAGAGCACTTGAGTTTATGTATCATAGATAAATTATGTAAGCAAGTCTAAAATAAGTTAAAAAATGGATTATTGTAGAATTTAAGATAAAGAAATGTACAACTCAGACTATTCAAGACCTAAAGGAGATTAGGCAAAAGTTAGGAGAATCAATCTATGATTATGATCATAAGTTATTTGATGTTATGAATAATGTGGAATTTACCTTAGTAGATAAAGATAAAGCTATGTGGTTTATTGAAGGATTATGTTTAGGATTATATTTTCTATAGTTCAGACTCAATATGCTACTAAGGTAGATGCTAGAGCTACTACTCTACGAGTGGAGCAAATTAAAGACTATGGGGAAGCTCCCATAATGGTTCTAAGATTGAAAATACATTTAAAGTTTTTATGAAGAGGATGGAAAAATATCATGAATTAAATAAACCTAAGATAAATATATGGTGCATGGTGTATGGGAAAGAAGGACATCACAAGAATGATTGTCCTAAGATCAAGATAGAGTTTTGTGAAATTTGTACAGTACTGACATATCTTGTAACAATATGCCAAAATCCCATAGATTTTATATTTTAATATTTTTAAGTCACAAAATCATGATGAAGATAATTATAAGGATTTATAATATCTCAAAGAAAACATTACAAAGAATGTATCTATCATCACTTCACAATAAGTGTCCTCAGTGAAGCAGATGATTCTAGGCTCATAGGTCGATAAGGGTTGTGTGAACCAAGTAGGTCTATAAAGGATTCCTAGTTTACCTCAATACCAACCTAAAGTTATGGATGTATGGATCCCTCATTAACCAATTTGGACACCACCATCACCATAATACTAGTACACAACTTAAAATCTAGAAATGATGTAACAAAAACAAACTATTTAGACCCCACCAATTATTCAACAATAATTTGGAATTGGAAATAATACCTAGCAGCATTAGCACTAGAATAAAGAGTAGAAAGAAGGAGGTTATATAGGAGGTTATAATTAGAATAGAGGAGGATCTATGGGTGGATATAGAGGAGGTTACCAAGGTGGTAGAGGAAATAATTGCCAACACCCTCATTTGCAATGTTACTTGTGTGGAGAGTATAATCATGTGAAACACAATTTCCCTTTGAATCCCCAAAGACAATATTACTATGCATATTATAGATTACATGAGTAACATGAGATAGAAGACTATCCTATATTAGAAAATCAAATTAAAGAAAAGGCCATTAGGAATGTTAACATGGTGAATGCGTAACCTAAGGAGGATGCATTTTTGAATGCCATTACAAGATACCAACATGTAGAAACAAGATTGCATCCTCTCAAAATGCCTCAATATCAAGGAATATAGAAATCAAAATAGGATAAATACCTAGACCTAGTTATAGAAAAGGGGCTCATGTATGAAGTTATGTAGATGTTGAAAAATATTCAACATCAAGTCACTACTAAAGGAGATTTTGTAGCAATAGATGCCCAAATTTATGGTCAGATTGTGCATCTTATGCATCAAGATGGAGTTGTTACTCCAATAATAGATTTAATAAAGCTTTTAGTACATTATGTAATGAAGACATATCTCAGAATATCATAAAATTGCTACATAATTTACTAGAGTGTGTGCAATGAGGGCAATATAAGACATAAAAGCTTATTTGGTATGTCAAAAAAAATAAGCCATGGGATGTAGATGCATGAATCAACATTGAAATTATAGGCTATGAAATTCCAAATACTATCTTTAACTTTGGCAACATGGTCAACATGATCCTCAAGTCTACATAGGAGGTGATTGGATGACTAGTTCTAAGTTACAGCCCAGTGACTCTGAGATTAGAAAACTATGGAAGAGTTGAGCCCATATTTAGATTAGAAGACATTGAGACCAAACTCATAGAACTAAGCCTATGATTTGAATTTTAAGTCATCAATATGAAGACAACAACAACTCATTAACCTATGTTGATTGGTAAGAAATGGTCATATGATGATTATATGACCATTAATATAGTGAAAAATAAACTAGAGGTGCATCAAGGAGATAAGATTGTCATTATTCCTATGAATAAGGTGCATAAAACCTACATTATTTTATCTAAACTAGACTATACTTATGTCTCAAAAGAAACTAGTTAGATGAAGGTAAACTCTAAAGAGAACTTGAAATCTTTATGCACAACCGAGTGAAACTTATTATACGAGCATACTAAACCTCAGGTATAGTCTTTAATCAATCAATAGTTGAAGACATTTGAACAATGGAATCCCAAATTAGTAGTTACTCATCCATTACTAACTCATTTTGTCATAGAGGATTATGCATTCATGACTACTAAATACCCTACTCACTCAAAATTTGATTTTGTCTATCAAGCATATGATCATATACAAGATTATATAGAGTTGAATAGATAAGGAATTTTACCATGGGAAATAGCTTCATCTATTAATGGAGTCTCAAATATGCATCTAATCAACTGGGCTCATATTGATCATGAACTTTGACCCATGAGAATGGTATTTACCCATAAGAGACAATTTACTTCATATTATGCCACCAAAGATATCAATCAATTCATTATGTGCTTACAAATCCATGTACATACCATTAGTCAGTGGGTCAATACATGATAGGCAATTCATAGAGATGATAAAATTAATTGGGATGATGCATGCAAACTTATGATTAACATATTTCAACTAACACAAGCCATTAAAAGTAATTGGCCTTTCTTTTAAGAAGGTGAGTACCCTAAAATCCATATACTTAAATGTGTTGATGTCTAGACTAAAGAACATGTGGCACCAAATTAATGGGTCACATATTTCATTATACACTTACCACTTTACCATCAACATGGTATATGCATCAAGAACATAGGAGGGAGACAAAGAATTGGGTGAAGGTGTAGAGAGACTTCATAAAAACTTTTATCTTTGAAGATGAGAATCCTTTGGTTCATAATGTGCCACTGAAAATCAAACATTTCCTATGACATAGGTGTGAATAATAATTAATCACCATGACATAATCTAATATGTATAAGAATGTAGCCTATGATATAAATACAACATTACAAAGACATAAAGTTGCCAATATAGAAGAATAATCTCTTATGTAGCTGTGCCATTGAATATAGGATGAAGAAGAAGAAATTGAAGATTTAGATACTGATGGTGTTATCAATTTAACTGATATATTTGAAACTAAATGGTTAGTATAACCATTAAAGGACCCAGTCATAAAACCCACTGAAGAAGGCAAGATGCACAACATATAGATTCTATAATATGAAGGGAAACAAATGCTACAAGAATATGTTTATGAGGAAAAGTGTAATATTTATCAACAACTTATTAAAAAGGATGTGGAAAACATCAAAATTAAGGATATTCTTAAACTGGCACACATAGGTGACTATTAGATTGAATCTAAAGTTTTAGAAGCTATCCAACTATTGTGTGACTATCAAGATGTGTTTCCACTAAATTTTTAGAGGTTATAGTAGTCAATCCATCCCTAGGAAAAATGCATATCAAACTCAAGGAGTGTACAAAATCCATAAATAAATGGCCATATAGGTTGAATCCAAACATGAAGTTGAAAGTGAAGGTTGAACTAGATAGAATGCAAGACACATGTATAATTTATCCCATATAAAAGGTACATTGGGTTAGTTCCATGGTAGTGCAACCTAATAAAATAGGGGAGATCAAATTATATGGTGATTATTGAATTTTTAATGATGCATGTGTCAATGATCCATTCTTGATTCCCTTCATAAATGAAGTTTTGGAATCTATCATAGGTCATGAAGTTTACTCTTTCATGGATGGCTTCAATGGCTATCATCAAATACCCATCACAGAAGAAGATAGAGAAAAGATGACTTTTGTCATGGAATGGGGATATTTTGTATACAAGTAATGCCTTTTGACCTCAAGAATGCACCTGTAGTTTTTTCTTGAGCAACAATGACTACATTTAAGGATTTCATTCATGACTTTCTGAAAGCCTATCTTAATGATTGGGTAGTCTTTTATTTATTTAAAGAACATTTTTCTAAGTTGAGACTAATGTTAGAATGCTATCGATCTCTACTCATTATCCTAAATTTGAAAAAGTGCTTATTTTTTACACCTTTTAGTGTCTTGCTAGGTCATGTAGTGTGTAATGAAGGAATTTTGGTGGATGAGGCCAAAGTTTTAGTCATTCTAATTATGCCTCCACTAGTTAGATCCTCAAAATTTTGAACCTTTTTTAGCCATAAAGGGTACTATTAGATGTTTATCAAGGGATATGCATCTATTTCATCTCCATTGGAGTATTTACTATGTAAATATATGAAGTTTATCTAGACTTCTAAGTGTCAAACAAACTTCATAGAACTAAAGAAGAGACTGGTCACTACACCTATTCTTATCTATCCAAATTAGAGTAAAACCTTTCATGCTCACATTGATGCTTCTGGTATCACAGTTGATGTTGTGATTTCATATCTACGAGATGGTAGACTTGACCACCCTATACATTTTATAAGTTAAAAGTTATCTAATGCATAAAAGAATTACATGACAACTAAAAGCGAAGCAATGGCTATAGTGTTTACACTGTAAAAATTCCAAAACTATCTTTTTGTGACACTATTTTAAGTTTTAATAGATCATCAAGCTTTGTGCTACCTTGTCAATAAGCCTACACTTAGAGGATGCATTTCAAGATGGTTGATGTTCTTTGAAGAATTATAATTTCTTATCAACAACAAACCAGACAGATAAAATGTTGGACTAGATCAACTCAATCACATCCCATGTGGAAAAGAAATAAAAGAACTATAGAAATATTCTTTTGATGCCCATCTCTTTCACATTTGTGTGGTCTCCAAATTTTTGGAGGTAATTGCTAATTTCTTAAAATAAGGAGTATTCCTTATGCACTACCAAGAAAGAGACAAGAAGTAGTTTGTCATCAGAGCTTTGTCATATACTATTATAAATGGGATATTATATAATTTGGGGAATGATTAAGTACTATGCAAGGTAATTATATAAAATGAATAGCCACATATATTATAGGAGGCATATCAATGAATAACAAGAGGTTATTTTGCTAGATAATCTACTACAAAGAAATTTTTATAGAGTGGGTTATGGTGGCTAAACTCTTTTTAGGATGCACATAGAGTAGTGTAGCATTATGATATATGTCAATGCATGGGTAAGCCACTCAAAAAAGAGGAAATGACTTTGCATCCTTTTTTAGTTGAACAACATTTTAAATAGTGGGGTATATATTTTGTAGGACCTATCAATCCCCTAAGTAAATATAGTAAAGCAAGGTATGTTATCATTGTGATAGATTAATTTAACAAATGGGTCGAAGTTGGTACGACATCTAGCTATGGCATGAAGGATGAAATAATGTTCCTTTACAAGAATATCATTAAAAGGTTTGGATGCCCCATCAAGCTTGTTAATGATTAATGGACACACTTCTTAAACAATACCATCAAATTTCTTACTGAAAAATTCATGATTTCTCATCATAAAAGTATTGGATACCATCCACAAGCTAATAACCAAGATGAGGCTTCTAATAAAGTATTGGGAAAGATGTTGACAAATATCTATGATGTCAAGTGTGATGATTGGGAAGATTACTTTCCTATGATTCTTTGGGCATATTGTACACACTAAAAGAGGGATACAAGTTTTACTCCATTCTAGTTAGTTTATGGGCATGAAGTAGTAGTGCTAATAGAATACTTTATACCCATTCTATGTATTACAATCATCATGAGACTAGGGGATCAAGAGTCTCTTACCAACAAGACTATCAAACTAGATAGGATGGATGAGTACCGACATAGATCATATTGGATGTAAGAAGTTTACAAGAAGAGATAGAAATCATGGCATGGTATGAACCTATGTCATAAGGAAAATCATAAAGATTAACTAGTATTTTTATATTATAGTCACTTTAAAACATTTTTTGATAAATTACATATTAAATGGAAATGGCCTTCCATTATACATGAAATATTGCAGCAAGAAACATTATTTTGAGAGATTTACAAAGAACCATTTTGCCAAGGTAAGTGAATAGTTATAGGCTTAATCCCTATTGCCAATAGTCTTAATTGATCTATTTATGCTAAATGAGTGGGTGCTGAGTAACATCGAGTAGATTAGGATTTCCCATTTATGTATATTTTCTTATGTGTTTCTTTTTTTATGTGTGCATGTGTGTGTTTTTAAATGATCTCTTTAGTCAATTTAGGAACTAGGATAACAACTATAACATGTACCAACTATGCGTAGAATAATTTGGGTGCACCATCATTGATATCAATAGGTGTGAAAGAAACTAATTAAGTCTAAGAAATATACAATCAAGTCACATTTGCCAAGATCTTCACCATATAATGGTTATCCCCAAATAGTTAATTCTAGATCTAAGGTTTGATTGATCTAATTTTTACCAAATCAGTGGTCGGTCAACATCATCCATTTATACTCTAGTATGGATAGTAAAGAATATAATGACATATCTCAATGTATGATCTAACAACTAACTTAATTTCCAAATCGGATAAGATTTTCCACATCAAAATTTACATTGATGTCAAATGGATAACTCATCATGGAATTTATGTGGAAATCAATAGGTGAAAAACCTATAAAGGCATAGGGTTTTGAACCAAGTATACATTTCACTATTGTAAATATTTTCATGAGTTAAAGTTTCAAGAGCTGAGCTAATTTCTACTATGAAAAAAGCAAAAGGTCTTTCAATTTCATTACCCAGAGAGCATGGATTATTTACAACTCATTAGGAGTTTGATAGATGATAATAAATAAGTAATTGGAATTAACCTTATGATTCATCAAAAAAATTCACTAATTAGAGCCATTTGATTACCTCTTATTGGTAGAGTAAAAACTCTTCTAACTAGATCCCATAGATGTTTCATAACTATTGGCTCTTATAGTCCCACATCAATTCCATAACATAGACATCGAGTACCTACTTTACATGCACACTTTTAGCAACTTGGGGGAAAATATGCAAATATGATTGATTTTTATAATGATGAAAACATTTACATTGGCCCTGACACGATGATAGTCATCAACATAGAAGTCATGACCCAAGCCTAGAGCATGCCTATGAAAGTCGATTCTCTTACTCCATACAAGATAAAAATGCCTCATATACTTTAGGAGGTTAAAAATTTATATGTTTATGGGTCCCAAGGAATACCAATTGATGAAATTTAAGACAAAACTGTACACATCATGGTGGAATTCATCACATGGAGATTCTGGTAGACCACCAAGTCTGTAAAGCAAATTCCAAAAGGGGTAGTGGACATTACACATTGCATAATCCACCATAATGAGTAGTTCAATTGGTTCAAATAATTTATTCAATAGCTACTTAAAAACATTGACAAGTTCTATATGACTTCTAAGCAAACCTTCCAATACCATTTTCTCATCTTTCTATTGTGTTTCACCCAATGAAAGTCTCCTAAAGGAGGGTGTACCCTAAAATCAACTACTAGCTAACATAGTAATTTTGATACCTAATATGGAAACATGAGCATGGTTCCCTAACCCATTAGTGTAAATTCAAGACATGGTGGGAGGAGTGTTTAGAATTGATTGCCACACATACTCAGGTGTCGTTGGATGTCATGCAATACCTAAGATAACATGTTATTGTCACCTTGATATTGAAATGTGTGTTCATCCACATTCATGAGCTATCAAGGTCACCATTTAAACTTCTACCATTCTTCATTCCCATGGCCATGGTGTATGCCTAAGTCACTAATCAAAAAAATTATGAAACTAGACATGCAACACTACTCCAATCCATACCACTTGGCACAACACTCCCTTCACTATAGCAATAATAGGAAGCCACAACTTCATAGTCATAGAAAATAAAGTGCAAGCTCTCCATTGAGAAATAAATATCATCTCCTCCACTAAAGTGCAAGACAAGTGAAAATTTAACTTGGCTATATGACCCTAAGGTTCCCGAGATTTCAAGTGCTTACAATCTACCTTAGATGGGAATGGATGAATAGGAGGTCTACTAGGTAATGGTCATAGATATGGTAGGAGACTTATATGATAGGGAGGATGAGAAGTAATTATTCTTATGGAAGGTAGTGCACATAATCCAAATGTGTAAGAAGGTTCCTCTAAGTCTTTGGGAAGAACTACCATCATGCCTTGTATCCATTATGGTCAAAACTATGCATGAAGAAGCTGAGCAGATGTAGTGAAGGTTTGACTTATTCTAGAAGTAACCTTCTACCACCTTCACATCTATTGACATATTTGTGAAATTTATATAAATTCCATAGAAGTCTCTAGTGCATAGACCCAAAAATCAATTAAAGGCCAAGGTTTTTCCTACCCTTGAAGAATGCACATTTGATAGGATAACCATGGTACAGGATATGTAGCCTTATTCATCTTTAACTTTACCACCACTCAAATATAGGTTGGTTTCTTTGGGGTACAATAAATCACATGTTTCTATCTCCATATTCTATCCAAGTGATTCACCACCTTTATAATAAGCTCCAAAAGTCAAAGAGCTCATAATAGAAAAAACCTATAGATAAAGAATAATAAGCTTCATAGGAATAAGTAACTCATGCAATATAATGATGAGTTAGACAAGAGGAAAAGAAATGATAGAAAGTGTAGGCCTAACAAAACTCTCAATAAGCAAGTTGGAAAGATGAAGAATCCAAAGACACACAAAAGGCCTAAAACACAGAGGTTAAATGATAAAAGGCTCTCGAGGTGGCCAAGAAGGCACAAGAAGTTATTGATGTAGTAAAGTAGACATAAGAGGCACATCAAAATAAGATGGACAAAGATTAAAAGAATAAATATGTTGTATTCACTTCCAAGGCCAAGGTTAAAGAAGATAAGCAACAACAAGATATAATGACACAAGCAAAGAAGGATATGGAGGATGCCACTCATGCACAACAAGCTGAAGAAGTTATAAAGAAGAGGAAATAATAAGAATATGAAGCCCTACATAAACAATAGGCCCATGTGTAGAATAACAAGAAAGTGTAGCCAAGGCATAGGATGACCTAGTAGTATAGGCATAGGCTAAGGTCGAACAAGTCAAGGATGTTATGCTTAAAGAATAGAAAAAAGAAGAAGAGTGTGCATAGAAGATGTTAAGAGAGGAATATGAGATAACTAAACCTTTAGATGATGAGATTAACTGGAAGGAATCATAAGAATCTAAGAGAAAACAAGATGAATATGTTGTACAACACATTAATCCTATAGAAGAGGCTACACCATAGAAACAATAAGTGATTAAGTAATAACAAGTTAGGTCAGAGTATCCAGAGCAACATGAAGACCAACTCACCACTAAAATAGGTGTGTAGCAACCAAAATTGCTTTTGGGAGGAGTTTGATTATGGAAATTTCCAACTTTGTTTTCTCAGTGCACTACCTTCTCTCTTCCACTTGTAACCATGCCATGACCCAACCCTTTAGTGACTATAGAAACATTGGAGACTTCCCCCTTTTAATAGGAAGCCTCATTGGATGTTTCTATATTACCATTGAATAAATAATTATAGGGCACTCCAACATTCTAGGAGTCTATTAGACATAAATCCACCTCTATGGAACAAGAGATTGATAAATCCAAGGTTGATAACATTGATTTGAAGGATCACATATATAAAGCTTCTAAGATTATCTAAGACACTTGTCTTAAGTTGGTCACTCAAGTAATCAGGGACCAAGTCATGTTTAATCAATACAAAATCAAGACACTTGTCTTTGAGTTAACCAAGGACTGGTGCATAGCACAAAAAATCCATGTAATTATAATTTTGGGGTAGGATGTTAAGACTAAGGTAGATACACTCATAATGATACTAGAGGAGTATCAAGGAATTCTTGATGTTATTGTACTTCAAACACAATAGGTCACACATAACTTGTTGGATTGGAAGTAGTAACTAGATACCTCCTTATTCAATTCTAGAACAAAATTTACAAAGGCCAAAACCACCAAGTCAACCATGTCCATACACACTACCACTAGAGAGGAGAAATATGTAACACTCTAAGGGTCACTGAATATTGGGGATAATGTAAATGACAACCTTTTGAATTGGCAATCTAGATTTTATGCAATTCCTTCACCAACCAATGATGCATAGATAAGATAGAGCAGTTGAGTGAAGAGATTTAAATAAGGGTCATAAAAAAAAGGTAGACTTGAGAATAAATAATGATATAGACCTCAATAATATCATTAGCTAACATGTTCCATTATGCACCCTCCTATGATTGATCCAAGAAGTGATGCTAGATAGGCATGCCTACAAGATGGATCTGACCCCCTTTTCTAGTGTAGTCACCTAGATTGTCAATACACCTACATATAGGCCACCTTCATATTTATAAAATATCATCACTCAACACAAGGAAATATAATCCCAATCTAAGGACTCTTCTGGTCAATCATTATCTGCATCCATGCCACCACCATCAAGTTAAGTGCTGTACAGATTACCAATTTTGACGATTTTGTATAACATTTTGTATTGGAGATGATTTAGTAAGACAAAAGGGTCCAGGGTGGTTGAAAACATGTAAAGGTAGGACACCTATTTACATCATCCTATTGAAATCCCACAAAGGGTGGTAGGTTGGTATGCCACTTAGTTGAAAACCCAAAAGGGTAGCTAAGTAGTGCACAAGAGGTGAAAACTAGAAATTGCACCTTGAGAGATTACTATGAATCTTACTGGTCTAACCAATTCTTCAGTATCTAGTCACTTGTGTATTCTTGTATATCCTATGATGTTTTCTCAAGATGAGACAACATTGTTTAAGTTTGGGAAAGTGTTGGTCAAATAATTTAGATTGTAAATCTACATAGGATATTTGTCTGATATTTGTGCATTATATACTCATTTTGTCATTGTATATGTCTATTTTGTCCTATCTTCATGACTTGTAATAGGATATAATATGAATAGAATCCACTTTTGGTTTCAAGTATGAGAATAAGATGAATAGTCATATAATATAGTTATCTATATATACTTTTGATTTTAAGAAGAAGAGGGTTCCACTTTTTGAAGAGATCAATAGAGATTCATCTGGTTATGGTTACCTATTTGATTTCTTATTATGTTGCTTGAGTGCATTCTGTGTAATGTTTTGGTTACTTTCTATCGAATTAATCTAAATGCTTTATTTCTATTTAATAAAAAATGTTTTTTTCTTAATTCTTAAATAATTTAGGATAATTAATGCTTACTATGTTTCTATTATCCAAACTCCTATATGGATACAATATGTTATTCTATGTACATGAAGTATATCACAGATATCCTTGTCCTTAGCATGTTTTGATGCTTTAGGAACCTTTGCTAACATAAAGACTAAAGTTTATGCTACACAATCTCTAAATTTGACTTCAATATTATGTAGATGATATTTTGGCCAAGTATAGAATAAGAAAGGATCATATCATACTACTACATAGTATTTTTTAATGGTTAAGGGAATACCAAGTTAGCTTAAATCTAAATAATTATGTGTTTGGGGTCATGTCAGGAAAACTTTTGAGTTTTATTGTATCACAAAGAGGTATTGAAGTAACTCCAAAAAAGGTTATAACTATAACATAATTTAATCCACCTACTAATCTCAAACAACTTCAAAGTTTGCAAGGGAAAATTTAGGCTATCCAAAGATTCATATCTTAACTTATAGACATATGCCACCCATTCATATATCTACTTAAAAATATTGTTGATTTTAATTGGAATGAATAATGACAAGTATTTGAAAATATCAAACAATATCTAACAAATCCACTAGTTTTAATTCCACCTGCCCCCGAAAAACCTTTATCTTTATATATTTTAGCTAAATGACATGTATTAGGACCATTATTGGCCTAAAATGATGATCATTGTATAGAAAGAGTAGTGTATTATTTAAGTATAGCCTTATTACCTTATGAACTAAACTATTATGCAATTAAAAAGGTATCTTTAGTGGTTATTTTTTCTTCCCAAAAAATTGGCATTACACATTTACTGATCAAAATAAAATGATTACAAAATTTGATCCAATTAAATACTTCCTTTAAAAATTATCTCTAATAGGGAGGATGGCCAAGTGGGTTATGTTATTAAGTGATTATTATCACATTTAAATGCACCCCATTAGGTCCTAAGACCTATTTCAACTAACATAATGGAAACACTCCTAGATGTGGGTGACCTATATCAGGAGTCAATCTCCAAATAGGAATGGTTCCCTTCCTAAACTACAATGCACCTAATTTAGGATGAAATTATAGACCTAAAACATATTTTAAAAGGGCCCATCTAAGTTGAAAATAGGTCTGTTATCATGAAAAAGGAGTGATAATGAAATAAAAACTTATAGATAAGTGATGGACCAAGTCTAGGGATCTCCTCCACCTACCTAGAACAATAAAATAGTGTCTATGAAAGACTGAAGTTTATAATACATAATATCTTAATTTGGCATATCTTGAATAAATTTTTTGTATGAAGGTATTAACCTATGATAGAACTAGTAGGGATTACCGAAGGATCTTACACAAGGTATAATTGGGCCATTTCCACATTTAACACTTACATAAATGAGATGTAACGCAATCTATGACCTACAAAAGCATGCCTTCTTACATAAATGTGAGGTGAATTGGACACAACACAAGGGAAAATAGATTTTACCATAATTTTAGATTAATGAAACATAAGAATTCACACAAAATACAAGCATAGAGAAGGTAAAACTAGTCTTTTATTATTTCAAAGTCCTTAATATAACATTTACAAGATTCCAAATAAGTAGAGTTTTTTCATACCTAGTATAGGGATTGATAAATGGTCATTTTCAAAACTACTATAGGGGAATGAGAAGAGAGAGAGAGAGGCTCATGAATGCTACCATTTACACCATAATTTATCTCAAATGTGAAAATAGACAATGAAAATGAAGACAATCAGCCTCCCTAAATGCATTAGGCTTATATTCATGTTGATTCTCTAAGGAGAATGGCATATAGGGGTATATCTTTGGCCTTGATTAACCCTTAAAGGTTTAAACATGATTATTTTGGTCAAACACTCCTCCATTTATAGCTCTATCCTTCAGGTAATGGCCCATATTTGCCTCCATGAAGCATAACTCATCAATCACTCTCCCAGACTTGGAATGTTTGAGAGAATATAAGTCAAAACTATCTTCCACTCTTGAATGACCTGTAAAAGATAAGCTTATTCATGTAGGGGAAATTTTTGGTGCATTCATTATCTCATTTAAGATTTAAATAATCTTCCTATGCCATACTTGGCTTTTAGTGGCCTCTTCAATGTACCTTTCATGTTAAAGGAGGTGGGGGTCAAGGTATAGACTTCCTTATCATTGCTACTTCTAACCATAAGAGTTTACTACAAAAGTTAAAAAACTTGGGATATCTCCTTATATTTCCATGTTTAACTTCAAGATGCTACAAAATCTATAACTTACCCTGATCCATGCTTGAGTCTCCTAAGGGATGAAGAAACATGTAACCACCTTCTTGAATGTTTTCTAGATGATCTTGAGAATGCCCTGAGACCTTGTATTCTACTCTTTAAACCTACAACTATCATGCTCAAGGATATCATAGGCCTATGAAATCCATGTAAACCCTAATTCTCTCTCTTAAAACTTGGTAAATTTTATGTTTTTAGCTAAAAACCTACTCAAAAGATCCCCCATCATCAAAAACTTGGAATCTCTACCTAAAAACCTATTACTTTATGTTTTAGTGATCTTGAAAGAGTTGAGAAGGGTCTTCAATTCCATTTCCTACCTAAAACCTTCAACCTACTACCTTGTAGACCTAGAACACTTAATAAAACCTTGAATCTCATCTTTCAACATGCTTTAAATCTTTTTTTGACCCTAAAGGTCATAAAGACTTGTGTATGTTCTTGAGGAGCTTGATAGACTCTTGTTTCTTAACTTATGAGAGATCTATTTCTCTAAACACTTCTTCCTTAGTATTGTGATCATCAATAATCCTATAAACAAACTTCATGGACATGTTAGACCTTTTGAGGACTTATGAAAATCCTTTTGAATAAGTTTGAAAGTATTATGAGTCATTTACAAACCCTATATAGACCTAAAGGACTTGTATGTGAGATTTATGGACTTGGAAACCATATTTCATGTCTCCCTCTTTGATTCATGTTAATCATGGGTTTTATAAGGGTTTGTAATTCCAATTTATATTATCATAAGCTTGAAAAACTATCAAAATACATGCACTTAGGTTTAGGGTTCATAAAGGGTTTTAGAGTGGTCTGTAAGTTTCTTATTTGATCAACATGACTTGAATCATATTAATAAATACAAATGTGATATGAGGGATCTACATAGACTCCTCAATCTCCCTCCATACCCAATCTTGACATGAAACACCATATTAGAGTTAGCACGACCTCCATTATTGCATGTAACTAGGTTTTGGGTTAGTTTAGATGACTATGCACTTCATTCTCCTTCTTCAAATACCATGAGGGATTAAAAATGGTGTAAGGGAAATTTTATCACCCATCCCATGTTTAGGTAGCATTAAAAATTCTTCAATTTTTATTTTTTGACATGAAGACCTATAATTTTATCTTTTATAACTAGACACTTCAATTTGTTTCACGAATAAGGTACATGATGAGGCCTACAACTTATTCAAATGCACACTTTGACATTAATTTATGCCTTATTAATGCTTATATGTATGTGAAATGCTTTAATTTATTCAATATTCACTTTATACCCTTATTACTTAACCCTTATCTATCTAAAACCATGCCTAAAACTTATTTTTCATGCTCAAACTTAACTTCTTGAACTCAAAACATGTGTTTGTGCATGTCCTTCATACTTGAGATCTTCCATTAATGAATTTTCACCTAGAAGACCTATAAAATATTATTTTGATATTCATTTGAATCTTAATACAAGTTCTTGACTTGAAGATCATGATAAAACATAAAGTTGTGGATGAGGCAGTGATATCATTGAATGCATGGGGTATATATATTGAGTGGAGTCACAAGGAGTGAAGATTGAACCAAGTTAATTTTTTTGTAATGAACATGGTCATTAAGGTGTAATAGAATAATAATGAATCCTTATTGACTCTAGTTGCATTTTTAATGGATTGAACTCATCCTCAAGACATGGATAATGACCCTTATACCTTTCTACTTATGAAACATTACATTGATAATGGTTTTTGTAAGACACTAACCAAAGAATACCACTTTTCAAGTGTACATGTATCTAAGGGACCAAGGGTGGCTAGGCTAGCCAATAGTGATTTTGATAATGGGTATGTTAATAAAAAATATATCAAAAAAAATTCTTGTAGGCACATAAGTATAAAAACCATTAGCAAATATATATCTATTAACCACATACTTTTCTGATGAATCTATGTTGTATTTCAATGAATTATTAGAGTGGTAGATTTTTTTTTTTGGATCCTTCACCCACCATGTCTTAGGAAAAGGAAATTTTATCATCATTCCACAAGGTTATCTTATCCAAAAAACATTTCAAATAGGATTTTATTTCACGAACAAAAGATCAGAGTATGAGGCCCTTATTTATGTTCTAAAACTAGTTATTCAATGGGACATCTAATATATCTTAGTTTATGGGGATTCAAAGGTTATTATACATAAAATAAATTATGAATACCAATAAAAATATGATAAATCCATTCCTTATAAAATAATGGTGGACAAATTGAAGTAATATGTCATGTATATAAAGTTTGAGTAGGTTCCTCATGTAAATAATAGAGCAACTAATATTATAGCTATAACTAGTTCCCTTCTTGACATGAATCTAGATGTTGATCAAAGTCAATTCTTTTCTAGGTAGTTGATGTTTCCAAATTATGAGGTTCCTAAATATGAAATGGTCTATGATATTGTTGGTCCTGATTCCCTTTGGTACAAATATATTTATGCATACCTTCATGAAAACATTATCCCTCAAAATTTGTATCACAATGATAATAAATCATTCATCTAATGAACCTATTGATTCATAATGATTGGAAACACCTTTTACCATAGAGACTATGATATAGCTTTATTATGGTGCCTAAACTTTGATGAGGAGGAAATAGTTATTAAATAAATTCATGATGGTATGTATGGTACACACATAAGTGGAATAATCATTTCCAAGAAGCTTCTTAGAATTTTATATTGATGGACACTAATGTAAATTGATTCCTATTAACATGTCAATAAGTGTGTATCATCTCAAAATTATGACAATGTTATTCATACTCCATCCCAAGCATTCTAATGTATTTTCACACCATGGCCCTTTTCCATAATGGGGTTAGACCTCACTGGTAAAATCAATCCCAATTGTTATGATAAACACAAGCATATAATTAGTTCCACTAAATACTTCACCAAATGGGTCTATGCCATTCCCCTTACTATGTAACAAGTAAATAGATTTCTAAATTTATCTTAAACCATATCACCTACCACTACAGTATTACATTGACCATCATTTCTGATAAAAATAAGTTTTTTAATAATAAATATGTAACAGATCTTTTCCAAGCCTATCACATCAAGAATAAATTATCTACACCATATTATCCCCAAGGAAATGATCAACCAGAGGCATCCAATAAAAAAATTCTCAAGATCCTCAAATGGATTTTTAATGATGTTGGGTGCAATTAGCATTTGAAATTTTATCGTACTCTATGGGCTTACCATACAAGCATCCAAACACCTACAGGGGAAACCCCACATTCCCTTGTCTATGATACTCAATCTATCTTATTGTTTGAAATTGATATCACTTCATTATGCATCTCCTTGCAAAACTTAGTTGATAATAAAGAATATCACACCTCATGACTACATGATATTGACCTCTTAAATGAGAAATAATTATGTGCCCTCAATCACTTGTAATCCTATCAAAACCACCTCCATCATAGTTATAAAAAAATATCTAGGGAGTTTAATGTTGGAGATCTATTTCTCAAGGAAAACCAACATAATATAAATGATGATTGTGAAAATAAGGTAAAATTTAAACCTAATTGGTTAGGTCCATATGTTATCATTTCCAAATATAGATGAGCCAATGAAAATCATGAATATTAAATGCTTCTATGCCTAAATCACTTTAGAGTTATTATATATATAAAGAAATAAAAAATAAAATAGAGAGAGAAGTAATCCATCCAAAACTAAAAACCATTCTTATAGTGCTTTGGGCAAGTACCATGGTGAAAATCAATT
>JARHVA010000012.1:172500-182500 GCA_037957365.1 Torreya grandis
TAAAAATGCTTTGATGTCATTATCCATGTTGTCCTAGCCAATGCTCCTAATCACCTACAACTAAAATACTCTATGATCAATGGTTTTTGTTGATTTACTAGCACCACTCATTCATAAAGGCTTTGATAGTAGGATTTTTACTCCATCATCCTCACAATGTTTAATACGGCCTTCAGTTGCTCTAGTGAAGTCAATAGCTCTCTATCTCTATGTAAGTCACTACATGCTGCATCACAGTCTTTGTGATATATTTGAGAAAGCCATGTATCATCCTTTGTTTATGTTCCTATGTCATGATTAATTAATCCTTCCTCCATCATCACTACCTCTACCATCAATTGATCAACCTCATCTTATAATATATAAATATCTATAAATCTCTAGGCTTCATGACTATCTTTTTCCAATTCATCTCCCTACAACCTTGTTATCTCTACATCCAAAGCTTTGATATATTGTTATAGCCTCTTAATAAAGGCCTCACCCTCCACTAATCATGTCATTCCTAACGACCCTACCCTATCATCTCTTAATATATGAATCTATAACAATGGCTTCATCAATATGTCCTCCCCATCTCCCTCCTCAGAACTGTCAATAGAAATCATAGGTATGGCTCTTCCTAATTTATCTCCCTCAACATCATTAACCTATACATTATTTACCTATATATCCTCAACTCGATCTCCCTATACATCCTGACCTTTATCTCCATCATGACCACCAACCTATCCTCCATCTATTGGGGCATCTACCTAAACATGCATACTTAGTTTTCCTTTCCCTCTATGGTTGCATCCCAAATGCCATATGTAATCTCTCCTTACATGCCATAAGTATCTAATGAGGATATTTCAACCTCAATAACCACATCAAATCCCATGATGCCCTATAAGTATCATGAATACCTACACTCATTATGTTTATCTTGTATTGATATGTCGCTATATGTATTTAAACTTATCTATCCTTAACCACCCTCAAATTTATACTCGATACCCATTATGGTCTCTCCCATGTTGATCATGTAAAGACATGTGGCCCTACCAACACATCTTTATATATGTCAAACTATCTTAGTACTCTATCTAGTATGTATCTCTCTATAATATAATCATGCCTACCTATAATTTAACATGATGTCATCATATAATCCATGTATAACACATCCTATTTCCACATCAGATCTACATCTATGTATGGTTGTTATATTATATCTTAAGGCACCAACTCATGTAGTTTTCTCCTATAAAAACCCATATCACCTAAATGACTCATCTATCCCCCTACAATCACATACCATTTTTAGGTAAATGGATCTCCATCAGCTCTTTATTGTAGCTTCCCTACTAGTCTCTCCATTACAATATGATCCCATGATTACACCAAGGTAGTCTAGATGGGACAATACTCACTTATCCATTATATGACATAGCATGTAAATCCTTATAAATGTGTGTCATCACACTCGATCCCTATGTAAAATCTATCACTCTCTCAAACATATTTGCTATGACATCTAGGAGCACATGTATAAATAACCTCCCACTCTTGTTTGATAGTAGTATGCCACTGATAAGAGTTGTAAGCATCAATGTAAATGCATATGTTTCCTAACACCATACATACATATAGATTTATCCCTTGACCAATCATAAAAATGATATCATCATAAAAAAATCTAGCCTATGATATCACTTATGAGGTTTCTCTCCTATATACCTTGACACCCCATATCAAGATGCAAAGTATCCATCACATATCCTCATATGTGACAATCATATCACCTATTTTCAAGTTAAATATTCTAGTCTCTAAATTCTAATGCTCAACTAATGATATAAAAAACACTATATCTACATGGATCTTAGGCATCTCTATAACATAGGCAAAACCCACCACTTCCAACATACCCAACTCATAGTCTGTGAATTTTATAAACAAATGTAATACCCTTAATCACCTATACCATATTTATAATATGTGTCATTTACTTTAAAATAACAAATTGACACATCGTTAGTCTTTTTTTTATGCAATATATCCATCTATCTATCCAATCATTCAAACAAGCATCTTGATTCTAGCTTGTAATTTTATCTAACATTTTCATAATGAAAAAATCATCAAACCTCATAATTAATTTAACACACCCCTTAAGTAAATCACTATTATAATTAATTCTTTACAAGGATTGATTAATTTTCTATGAGTTTTTACGAATTCATTACATCTTTTAAGAAAACTATTGATTTAAAAAATCAATGAAATTCATAATGGAACCATAATTTGGATAATGGTGAATTCATACAACCTAATGTTACCTATCATTTATGACACCTAATGAAAAAATAGTAATTCAAAGACATCACTTACTAGATCCATGTTTCCCACTGGCCTCTAAAAAAAATTCACATGCTTGCACTAGTGTTGATCAACTATAATACAATCCATCTTTCCTCTCTCACCTCTCAACATCTAGTGTAGCCTAAGTGGAAAATCCAAAAAAATAATCTCAAGTTACCCAACCCCTATTATTTACCCACCTCATTCAAAATAAATTTCCCCAACTAAAACTTTTTTCCCATTTCTCACATCTATTCTCTCATTTTCACTTCACATCATCCACCCAAATAATCAGAATACTTTAATTATTTATTATTTGCTTGAAAATCACCCCATTAAATTTAATCACACTTATTGTAAGATATATATCTCATTTTTACATCCTAAAACTTATCAACAAGATATATCATTCTCAAATTTTCTTCTATGTAACAATATTCATGAGTCAAAATCAAAGTGTGGAACTTATCTTGGGATATATTATTTCTCCAATCAGATTTTTAGAAATTATCCACTCAAGGAAAATAATTTTACATGTGATTATAAATCATGAAATCATTTAATCAATAATGGTCATTATATTTATTATAGTACGAAATCCATCCTTTTTCATATATCATTCTTTCATTTCGAGCATTGTTCCACATCCATTATCCCTGCATAACCACTTGAGGGGGCATATTTCATAATAATTTAAATCCACCTAGGGCATCTTATTAAATTAATTTTCACTCTATTTTTTATTTATTCTTTTAAAAGGCATTTCTTCTTCTAGTCGCAACACCCTTGCAAAGAGGGTAAAATGTAGACACCTAGATTTTTCCATATTTAGTGTCATAATTAAGTTTTCTTAATATCAACACATTAACTCAACCACCACCAAAAATTTAAATTTTATCCTAAGGTTAATTAACATCATTTTCATCCATTTTTTGAATAGTTAATTAATCCATATTAATTAATTAATCATGCACTCCCCACAATTAATTAAAAATCCAAAATTTCTAAGTCACCAAACATCTTCAACATTTCTCTCAACCAAGGATTGAGTCATCCAACCATTTTATTAACTTCCTCAACTAATTGTTGAGTCATAAGTAAACCTTTAAAAGGGCTTGGTGATTCATCCAACTACCTTGACTTATTCGTGAGAAAATTTCAAATACCAAAAAAATTCCCCCTTATTTCTCAAACACATTAGGAATTGGTTTCATCCACATGGGTGAGGACTCAAATCTAACTATCCAAAATTAAGATAATATGATAAATTTGTATTTTTCCAAACCATCCGTCTTCTCACCTAAAATCCTATAAATTAAATTTTCATACTTCATTATCATAATCCACCATCAAGCTATCTAATTTCTATCAAATTTACCTTGTGCATCCATTTAAAAACCAACGAACCATGTCCTTATGCTACTAAAATTTCCTTTGCATTGGAGAATGAATTGAGTATACACATTTATACTTACAAGATACAATAAAATTCAATCAAATTATAGGTATTCATTTATGTTGATACGATGGAATGCAATTTGTCTATTTTTATTTTTCTTTTATTACAACTCTATCTAAGGTTTTATATTAGTCTTAGAATATGAATTCAATCAATTTTTGGGATTATTAGTATTAAATTCTAATTTATATCTATCACATTGATATTTAAACATTATTTAAAAATTTGTTGATTATTATTTTGCTTTGTCTAGATACATTTTTTGGTGAATGATGTATATATAAATTGGCATGCATGTCCTCTATTTTCACCATGTGGTGTTTGCACTTTTGGGAAATAATTCAAAGGATTTATGTGAGATAAGTGAATTTTAGGACACCAAGTGTCATGATCTTATTTTCCATGCACCTCATAGTGCTTTCACTTTCTCAAAACAATTTTTAAACTCATAGAGTCCAAGCTATTGATATTATACCATGTGTCATGCTCATATCTTTTTTGAACCTTACAACATTACATAAATTTAATGGGTAAAAACATATTTAAATAACTATGCAATTGTGAGCCTACTATAATATGACATGAAACACAATATTTTATCTTCCCAAACATGAAATAACCACATTTTAAAAAGAGTTATAAGATGGACTAAAAATTGCATGATCATGAAGTAATAGGAATGAGGTAAGTGTTACTTTTTTATTCAC
Organism: Torreya grandis; assembly: GCA_037957365.1. Taxonomy (NCBI): domain Eukaryota; kingdom Viridiplantae; phylum Streptophyta; class Pinopsida; order Cupressales; family Taxaceae; genus Torreya; species Torreya grandis. The sequence continues at coordinate 177,013 of JARHVA010000012.1, forward strand.
TATGGACTTTGTGAATCTAAATAACTTCATAGGGATTTTGAAATTAAAGAAGTGTAGAAAAATCATATGAATCTACGTGTTTAGTTTCAAAATGATTGAGAATAGTACAAAAATAAGTAGTGACATGGATGGATGCAAGAACTGTAAGAATATGAGCTAAGTAAAATATTATCAACTAGCCAAAAAAGCTCACACTTTGACTAAACACAAAAGGGGACTCACAAAATTCACATGGTAGGAATGAAAAAAATTAAATATCATATCAAAAGTGTGATAAAGACACATGGATGGTTCAAGTTTAAATCTCATACAAAAATGTGAATAATAGATAAAACTAAAGTATAACAGAAAAACATTCAATAGATTGTAAAAGGTCACTTTTAAAAATTAATGCACATGAACAAGGAAGTTAAGTATGTTGTGCATAGATTTACTATAGAAAATAAAGAGATTACATTCAAAAAATATTATTAATAGAGATTAATTTCTTTTCAAATAGCACAAAGATATCTTAGAGTTAACTTAATTTCATCAGAGAAACTACAACATGACTAAGTAGTGAGAAGGCTTGAATAGATAACAATGGCTTACTATATATTTTCCTATAATACATATTATATGTTTACAAATACCATGTTGATTAGGGATTCTTGGGATTGGGATTAAAAAATGTAGTTCCATCTTTGTGAGTAAAAGAGGATGAGGCCAATTATAAATGAGGATAACCCTTCCTCTGTAGATGTTGACTATTTAGAAGACCTAATGGCTCTATAAAAATTAGGACTTCCTTTAAATACAAAAAAACCTAAGGCATTTACTTACATATACCTTTTTTGAAATGTATTTTATAGGACCATATACCAAAATGTTATGGTTCTATCACTAAAAAAATGAAACCAAACATCATTCCTTGTTGGTTTGGCTATATAAGTATACTATAAATTTCCCCAACAAATAACATTATATATCCAAGCACTTATGTCAAATTGGATTAATAGCCAAAATGAATTATAAAATATTGCTCTTAATATCTTGATAATTAGGTCAACATAGAAAATTTAGATAAATTTACTATTATGTTATTCATGTTTGATGTTTAAATTAGTATGGATCTAAAGATCAAATTTTATGGAACCATAAACATTTATCATGTTAATAATACTTGGGTAACTTTATTATCCATGATCATTAAATACATGCAAATTCTAGCCCCAAGGGAAACTATTTATTTCACCTTAATAAAAGAAGACATGAGAGTTAGTTATGGACACTATTTATATATGATGTCATAACTATTTGATGAAACTTGTGCTATAATCATATTTGATATAATTCCATGGTGAAATCCTACTTCTAAGATCATAGTCCACTTCAAGTTTTCAAATTTATATTCATATAAATTTAAAAAAATTAAGGAAATTTATGACTATTTAAACCTTCTTTTCTATAAGTCCATTATGAAGTACCAATGCAAATACTCTATAAATAAATCACAAACATGGAAGTTTATTGGAATGATCCCAATTACATGCTAATAAGGATCAAGGGAGTTTTGGTATCTCTTCTTAAACTGATTAGTTATGTACCTAATAAAAATGTAGATCATGAGACTGAATTGAAAAATATCCATGTAATTAGTCATGTATGAAAAGATGAGAAATGGGCTTTGTGTCCCCCAATGCCATACAAATTAGTAAGGATCACTTTAAAGGTTTTGCATCCATTATAAATAGTAACAAAAAATTAAAGTCATTGTAAAGGGATAAATAAGGTCACTAAGGGGGGATTTATCAGTCATATATAATCATCATCCTCAAACCCATGAATTGGTGTGTAGAAACAAATAAAATGATGATTTTTAAGGAAGATGCAAATTATAGGAATAAGAAATTCACCTACAAGGCAATAACAGTCACAAGAAGTTGAGGAGAGGGAAACACATGTACTTTTATGATGATTCACCACATATGGATTACTAAATCAAGAATTATGTGTTACATGGACTTTATCTTCCACTAGTTTCTCAAATAATAACTTCAATTATAAAGGTAACATAGGCTCTTATCCCCCTACTCAGTTTACTTATTTTTCTTCAATTGAAGTTCTTGATAATCCACCTATGAAAACAAGAATATAAAAATTATTTGTGAATATCCTTACTTATATTACTATGCCTCCATTAGAATATGCTCTAGTTTGACACTTTTTTTTTAAAATACCCAAAGTTAAGGTTTTGACCTCTGTTGCTCCAATAAAAATTATTCAAGTCACTAAACTATATAATATACAACTAACTCCTATAACTTTTACCTATATCCCTCAAGTATCTATTATACCTATCTTTGGTCAAGCTCAACTTAATAGTCAAGAATAATATCCCCAATTCATTTTAATTTTTCAAGTGAACCTCCTTTTTTGGTCACTATGAATATATTGGATACACAAGTTCCTCTAAAGAGGCACAATTGAAAAAAAATAACTCCATTGCCAATAGTAGATCCACTCAATGCATATATCTCTTAAAAAATCACTTTCATGGCTAGGTTACCTAAGTTTATTATTCATGAAATATTTAAACCAAAGGAACCCTATAAAAAATGATAAACTACCCAAAATTTAATACATAACTCAAATTTTACCTCTCTAAGATTTGTATAGTCAACTCATCTAGCATTAGTCACCATTACCTCTCCAAATCCATCTCCTAATCCTTCAAATACCATTAAAACCCCTACATCCACCACATGTAAGAGATTAATTATTTCTTACCCTAATATAACCATTCTATTTTCTGCTTTAGTCCTTACCACATCATCCACCTTGGTCACACCAACCAAAACCTTTATTGTTTCTCTTTCCCAGCAGGAAGAAAACTAGACAGAAAGTACCCAAATTTCAAAATCCAAGAGGCAAGAAATGCTTGTAGTCAAGGAACTTGAGGTTAAAATATAATGAGTAATAAATAGTAAAGATAAAAAATATTTACCTAAATAAATATTAAAAAATGGATGAATCTTAATCTTATGAAACAAAAGAGGAATTATTTACATTGACAAGGAAATGAAATCCATACTAGAAGAACAACATGAGTTTTAAGAAGATCTTGAGTTTGTGTTGGTAAAAACTAGAGAATTAGACAAAAAAAATTCAAGGAGTGAAATAATATTTGAGAAGGATATAAAATCAAACCAAGGTTTAGTTAAAGATAATATTATTAAGTAAGTTGAAAAAGACTTAGGGTCATTGTATGATATATTGGTCACTAACTGCTAATAAAATAGTAAACTATCCCCCTTGTAGGTGAAGGTAAATTCATACCAAGAACACATTGTTCAAATCGAGGCCAAGCTTGGAAATGTGACTAAGGTAATAGATATGAATGCATTCCTTCATTTAGACTTAATGCCATTGTTTGGCATTAATATATTCCATAATTTTATAATACATATGACAACTTCACTATAATAGTGGTGTGACAACATTAGTGTAGTCATAATTTCCACTAATAATGCAATAGATAAATTTTGGGTATTTTCAAGGAGGCATGCATTATTTCATTGTTTTTTTGAATAAATAGTTGGTTTTCCATTGTAGAATTCACTGTCTGGTTCATGATATATTTCAAATGGAAATTTTTGGTAGTAAAATGTGGGAAAAGAATTTAAGTCATTAAATTAGTAAGTTATGCCAAGGAGAAAATTGAGTGAGTCACTATAGTGAAGGGTAATATTCACACTTCACTGGCTAAGCATGCAATATTATTGGCCAAAATAGATTTCCTATTCAGACCTATAATAATAAATTATACAAGAATATATTATTAATATCAATCATGTGTACTATAATTCCATAGTCAGTAAGAAATTTCCTCAAAGGAACTATAAAATTCTAGGTGATTTAAGAGGAAAATCTATTTTTTGATATATATTGCTTTTATAAAAGCATTATAAACTTATATATGTTTTAAATATTTTGTGAAAATTTAGAAAATTTATTTTAATATTTACATGTAAGATTTATTTCTAGATGTAGTGGTGCCCATCTAAAATTTATATATACATCTTATATTCATATCTCAAAGGAGGATGATTTATGCAATAGAAGCTCATAAATTCTTTAGAAAGTTCAATGAGTTATGTAGGTTAAATTTTTGAGTGTATAAGTAATACATGATATGTTAGATTAAATTTTTTTGGTATATGAAATCCATGTGGCTGAAGTTCAAATTAGTTATATTTATTAATAATTAGTTTGATTGTTTTTGTGATGAAACTTATATTATAACCTTGGTTTGTGAAGGAATGTGCATGTTACTTAATTTATCATAAATTAAAAATATATTAGGTGGATATTATAACAATTTTTATACAATAATTATCCCTTAGAATTTTCATTATTTTCATATAAATTTGAGTAACAACTAGAGTTAAATGAGCATTGGTTTAAACGTGAATTTTATAAAACTAATATATTTAGGAAGATATCTCTACTAACATATAGGAAATCTTATTTTCTAACTTATGCTTAATTATCTTTTATGTTTTTTTTTTCAACAAGGACACATTTTTTACAACATAATTATGAGTATCCATGATTAGTGTGGTTTAGTCTATTATTTAGGTTAAATAAACATATTATAGGGGAAATTATAGGACAAATTAAAAACCACTTTACTCAACCATTATTACACCACATGGTTATCTATAAAATTGAATATGTTCAACTCATACTCTGGGTTACACCCTATGACCCTTAAAAAATGGATATTTATCATAATACTATTGGGTTTATCACAAACCAACATCAACAAGTTAGTTGACACTAGAAAGAGGGCCATAATTTCTAACCATTCATAATCCATTTGTCAAGTTGAGTTAAACAATTCTAGAGACCCCTAAAAGACTAATAGATCAACACATCAATCCAAAATATTTATTATTAAACAATTAGAAGTAAATAAGAGGCCTAAATCTGATAAAGGAAGACTCAGTGATGCATACACCTATCTTATGAAGGCCATAACTTTTGATCCAGGAACACATTTAAGTTTTCTTTTACATTAAAATGAATATGTTAAAGAAGATAATGCAAACATGATATAGGAGAATTAAGATTTAGTTATTAAAAAAAAAAAAAAATTGGATTATATTAGGTTTATTAAGTCATGTTTAGTCATTTATAATGTTTTCAAATTTATAGCATTCCAAAATTTGGTCATTTGAACCTTATAATGATTTTCTCATCACAACTATCTATTTAAAAATTTGAATTTTTAAAGTACATTTGAAGGGTTTTTATCATATCCTAGTGAAACCAAATGTAATTTTAATTCATGTAGGGTTAAAGGAAGGTATTGGACATATTTATAATAGTTATAATGTATTTATTCATAATTGATTTTGTCAAACTCAACTAAGGTTAAAACTTAAGTTGAGTTAGGAAGTTAGTTTGAGAAAGTTTAGGATATTGAAGAAAATAAGGATTAGGA